>JARKVS010000592.1:0-22128 GCA_030770645.1 Numenius phaeopus
AGAAGTTCTTTGCTGTGAGGGTGGTGAGAGCCTGGCCCAGGTTGCCCAGAGAAGCTGTGGCTGCCCCATCC
Organism: Numenius phaeopus; assembly: GCA_030770645.1. Taxonomy (NCBI): domain Eukaryota; kingdom Metazoa; phylum Chordata; class Aves; order Charadriiformes; family Scolopacidae; genus Numenius; species Numenius phaeopus. The sequence continues at coordinate 72 of JARKVS010000592.1, forward strand.
CTGGAGGGGTTCAAGGCCAGGTTGGAGGGGGCTTGGAGCAACCTGGGCTGGTGGGGATCCCCTGCAGGGGGAGACCGGGTGGTCTTTAAGGTCCGTTCCCACCCAAACCATTCTGTGATTTTATGATTCTATGGTGCGGGTTGCAGACCCTTGGAGGTTTTCTTCCCATGCCAGCTGTGCCAGCTCGCCTTGGCGTGTGAAATGCCGGAGCCTCTGAGCCCTGGCAGGTCCGGCAGGATGCGGATCTGCCTTCCCTCATCCCAGGCCAGAGAATTCCCCGGCTCTGTCAACGGGGCGGCAGCTCACCAGCTTCCTCGCAGGGCAGTGGAGGTGCCGATGGGGATGTTTGTGCAGGATGGAGCTGGAGAAGATCCAGGAGGTTGGCGGTGCTCAGCCCTCCCCTGCTGCCGCGCTGAATGCCCGCAGGAAAGGTGGATAAAAGCCATTCTGCCTCCAGGGCTCACCGCGGCCCTGCTGGGCTTCCCTGGCATCCTCTGCCACACCAGCCCAGCCCCAAACCTGGCCTTGGGGACAACGTCTCCGGGTTGGCAGAGCTCCCGGCGCCTTTCCTTCATCCCCGTGGAAGCCCCGAGGAGGGCGGCTGCAGGGACAAGAGATTGTAGCCGAGGGCTGTTGCTGCTCCCGCGGCAAAACAGCCACGTGCTGGATGGTCTCCATTGCTTGGGCTTTTAGGGTCCCAGGGGACAAATATCTCCAGGGATGGTTTCAGGATGAATTAATCCTGCCTTTAAGGTGACCTCTCCTACTTCTACATTTTCCCATATACACGAGGTCCAGCCCAGCACCTTTGCTCCTGCTCTTTGGGCAGCCTCAGGGATTAAACCCACCTTTTCCCGGGGGTTGTGCAGGACCAGGCTGCCTGTACCGGAGAGCAGCCTCCGGGCATCGCTCACTGCAGCCCTGGGGAAAGGATGGGGACAGAGCTGGGGACAAGGACAAGGTAGAGGAGCTAGGACGGGCACAGGACAAACGCCCGGAGCCTCACACCCGCTGTGCAGATATTCACATCCCTTTTTTCTGCCTTTAAAAGGGAGAATGGGGGAGAGACCAGGGATGGCCCGTGAGCGACGCACACACTGGCGTTGGCACGTCCCTCCTGAATCCTTGGCACATCCCTCCTGGCATCCTTGGCACTGAAGGGACAGACCCCATGTTTCCAAACAGCATCCCCACCTCCCCGGTGGTCCCCGTGCGGCTCCGTTTCCTTGGGCGGGCGCCACCATCTCAGCTGGGGTCAGCTCTTCCCGTCACCTCTCGGCAGCTCCCCAGAGAAGGGGGTCACATCTCCAGACACCCGCACCCGTGTCCCGCCGGGAGCCGAGGGGATGGCCCATCTCACACACTGGCAGAAGGAAACACAGCTCCAGCATATCCAGCTCCAAGCAGCTCGAGGTCTTCAGGTGCCAGAGATACTTCATAAACTCACTGGTGCTCCAAACCCGCCATCTCATCCCATTCCTGAGCCTCTTCATCCTTTTGGCCACCCTGGATCGGACAGCAATGAGCTCCTCGGTTTCATTCTGTGCTGCGAGAAAAATCCCGGACACTTTCTCATACAAAATACGGTGTTTGCTCCTTTCAGCTCTGAATCACAGGGAAACTGAAATCTCGATTTTTTTTTTCCTTCTTTCCTCCTAAATCTGCAACTCTCGCCGCTGCGGAGGTGACTAAAACTGTGACCGAGCAACGCCGAAAAGCTCAGAGCTGGGTCCGGAGGGAAAACCACAGCATTTATGGTGATTTATGACCCACGCTCCCCGTGTACTTGGTGTGTTGAGCATCCCCTGGGTGTCCCCCCCCCCAGCACAGAGCTGCTGGGGCCACACAGTTCTCGGTGCAGGGAGGGGACCAGGAGGGGACAAAAGCCTTGCCCAGGGTGGGGATGGTGGGAGCTGCTCCGCTGGCGGCCGAGCACCTTCCCTCCTCTGCCTCCCTCTGTATTTCCTGGCGAGGAACCATCGCTCCCCGTAACCCACCGAGGGGGGAAGCTGCGCCGGCCAAGCCCAGTGAGCCCAGACGGCTGCGTCAGCGGCCGCTTTTCATTCGTTTCCCTTCACAGACCTTTCTGCAAGAGGGGTGTTTTCCTGCTATTTACAACCACCTCTCCCTCCCGGCCCCGCTCAGCTTTTCTGCTGGGGGCGGGAGAAGAAGAAGAGGAGCATGTGGGCGAACTGCTTTACCACGCTTTAGCGCTGCAAAAAGCGAAATTAGTAAAAAAAAAACAAAAAAAACCAAACAACAAAACAAAACCAAAAAAAACCCAACTTGTACTCAAAATAGCACAAAACGGAAGCGCTGGGGTAGTCCCGCAGATTAAAGGAGAAAAAGAAATGGGCTCGGTTGTAGAAATGAGAGCAGGACTTGGCACGAAGAGGTGGCACGGACCCTGCGAGCGAGGGGGGTGCGGGATCCACTGCCTGGTCCAGCCCAGACCCCGCAGGGTCAGAGCAACCCCGAGGCTGCTCCCGTCTGCCTATGGGGGGAAAAAAAAGTCTTTCCCAAAAAGAGGGTGAACAAATCTGCCCCGTGAGGGGAAGCTCCACGTATCGGCTCTGCTGTGAGGGGGGGCTGGGAGAGTTGGGGGGGTTCAGCCTGGAGAAGAAAAGGCTCCGGGGAGACCTTGGAGCCCCTTCCAGTCCCTAAAGGGGCTCCAGGAAAGCTGGGGGGGGACTCTTGATGAGGGAGGGGAGTGATGGGACGAGAGGGAAAGGTTTTAAGCTGAAAAAGGAGAGATTTAGGTTAGATATTGGGAAGAAGTTCTTTATTTTGAGGGTGGTGAGAGCCTGGCCCAGGTTGCCCAGAGAAGCTGTGGCTGCCCCATCCCTGGAGGGGTTCAAGGCCAGGTTGGAGGGGGCTTGGAGGAGCCTGGGCTGGTGGGAGGTGTCCCTGCCCAGGGCTGGGGGGGTTGGAACTCCATGATCTTTAAGGTCCCTTCCAACCCAAACCATTCCGTGACTCCATGACTCTATGAAGGCACTGGAGCCCCAGAGCGGTGGTGGGGGGTGCCTGGGCGATGGTTTGCCGGGGCGGCTGCAGGATGGCACGGCCGGGTGAAGCCGGGGCACCGGGCGGCAGAGGTTCGTGGGTGCTGATAATCTGAGCTGGTGCTGCAGCGTCTCTTGGGTACGTGGGCGGAGGAGCGATGGGAGTTCTCTTAATAGGGTTTGGGCGTAAAAGGCAGCGGAGGCTGGAAATGAATAAGATCAAAGGTGAAATGTGATGTAAAAATGCCTCGTCTTGGTTTTGTCCCAGGCAGTCGAACGGGCCTTTCCGTCCTCATTATTAATTACAGGCTGTGGTGTGACGGAGCCCAGGGGCCGAGCTCAGCGCCGTGCTGTTTGTTTGCCCGTTGCCAAGGGCCCCGTGGCTGCGGGTTGGGATTTGCAAGCCCTGCGGTTCAGCCGCTGGTTTGGGACGGGGGAAGCCGGGGAGATCCCTGCCTTTGATCCGACGGCAGAGCTGAAACCAGAGGGTTGAGATGGACGGGGCAGGATGGAGCCTGTGGTAGCAGGAAAGGGGTCTGTGCTGGCCCTGCCGGCACCGGTGGAGACCCCAGTTGCTGCAGAGAGCCATGAGGATGGAGGCTGTGGAGGTACCAAGCGTCAGCCGCCCCGGCTCGCCCAGGAGGAGCGCAGGGCGCTGGTCACACACACATGGGCCCCGAGAACAGCTGCAGAAGAGGGGCTGGAGGACAGACCCCGCCGGGAACGACTCACGGACAGTCGGAGACACTCTCGGCTCCAACAGCAAAGACAGAGAGCACCAAGCTGCCCTCCTGCTCCTGGGCCGGAGCTGAGGGTCCTCTTCCAGCTGTCTCCTCTTCCACCTCTGCCCTTCTCTGTGCACCCGTCAGACCTGCCGTGCCCGCTCTGCACCGCTCAGCCCACCCCATGAATGATCCCCTCCGCCCCACAGCGAGACGTGGGGTCCTCGAAGCTCATCGGTCCACGGTGATGGTCCAGGCCTTAGTTTCTCCACTTGCCAGACTGGGGTAAGTGCCTTCTTCCAGCCTTTTCCCATCTTAGCTCTTCAGCTGGGAGTTTCTCTGGATAGAGATGGTCTCTTTACACATATAGAATCATAGAATTACAGAATAGTTTGCATTGGAAGGGACTTTAAAGGCCATCTAGTCCAACCCCCCTGCCCTGGGCAGGGACACCTCCCAGCAGACCAGGTTGCTCCAAGCCCCCTCCAACCTGGCCTTGAACCCCTCCAGGGATGGGGCAGCCACAGCTTCTCTGGGCAACCTGGGCCAAGGTCTCACCACCCTCAGTGTAAAACATTTGCAACATAGTCCATCCATCAAATCCATATCTCTCCAATCTAGAGAGAAGGATGTTGTGGGGGACTGTGCCAAAGGCCTTACAGAATTCCAGATGGACAACATTCGTAGCTCTTCCCTTGTCCCCTGATGAAGTCACTCCATCATAGAAGGCCACTAGGTTGGTCAGGCAGGATTTGTGCTTGGCCAAGTCATGCTGGCTGTCTCAAATCATCTCCCAGTCCTCCACGAGCCTTTGGAGAGCTTCTAGGAGGATCTGTTCCATGATCTTCCCAGGTGCAGAAGTGAGGCTGACAGGTTGGAAGTTCTGAGGATCTTCCTTTCTCCCCTTTTTAAACATTGGTGAAGTGCTTCCCTTTTTCCAGTCACCGGGGGCTTCACCTGATGGCCATGACCTTTCAAATATCACGAGGAGTGGCTTGGCAACTGCATCAGCCAATTCCTCAAGACTCAGATGCATCTCATCAGGTCCCACAGACTTCTCTACATTCAGGTTCCTCAGGTGGTCACGAACCTGATCTCTTACAGTGGGAGGGACTTTGCTCCCCCAGTCCCTGCCTTGTGTTCCACCCACTCAAGAGGTGTGGGGAGAGAGGTGGCCATTGAGGACTGAGGCCAAGAAGTTGTTGAGTCCCTCAGCTGCCCTCTTGCCCATTGTTACCAGTTTGCCAGTCTTGCTCATCAGGGGGAATACACTTTCTTTGACCTTCCTTTTCTGGCTGACATCTTTGAAGAAGCCCTCCTTATTCTTTGCATCCCTTGCCAAGTTCATCTCCAGCCATGCCTTGGCCTTCCTGATCTCATCCCTGCACAACCAGGCAGTGTCCCTGTGCTCTTCCCAGGATGCCTGTCCCTGCTTCCATGGCCTGTGCAATTCCTTCTTGCCCTTCAGTTTGACCAGCAGGTCTCCACTCAGCATTGCCGGTCTCTTGCCTTCCTTCCCTGATTTCTTACACCTGGGGATCAAGAGCTCTTACACGGAACGCATCCTTAAAGCTCCCGCAGCTCCGTTCTGCTCCCCTGTCCCCGAGGGCAGTTTCCCAGGGGGTCCTATTGACTAAATCCTCGAAGAGCTGGAATTTCGCTTAGCTAAAATTCAGGGTCCAGACTTTACTCTTCACCTGACCCGTGTCCCTCAGGACTGCGAACTCCCCCAGTGCGTGACCACCGCGGCCCAGGCAGCCCCAATTACCTCGCTCGTGTCGATGACCATCAGGTCCAGCAACGCATCCCCTCTGGTAGGACACATATACATGGTCCCTGCAAGGCCAAGCCCCGCTCTCATCCGAGGATGCTGAGAACTACCATAATACAAATAAAGCCACGTATTATTAATGATTATTCAGCACCATCCCCACCACAGGCTCTGCAGGGTCCCCAGGGCAGTCGAGTGCCAACACCCGGGGTCTGACCAGCCCCACGATTTTGCAGACCCGTGGTCGGGTCCATCCCGGTTCCCTTCTCCTCAGCAGCGAGAGGCCACCACATCCAGCCATCCCCGTGGGGCTCTGCATCAGCAAAGACACGGCACAACCCCCCCTCACTGCGGGGGGGACCCCGTAACCCCAGAGCCTCTCCGCACCCTGTGGACGCGGTGGTCAAGGGGAGCTGCCAGCTCTCCAGGAAACCCTGGCAGTGTCACACACACCGCGGGTGACACTGGCTGTGTCCCCCAGCAGAGATTAGCGGCGGGGGCTGCTCTCCCGGCAGGAGAAGGTCCGAGGCTCAGGGCAGCCCCGTTCCCGGGGCGGGGAAGGGAGCGAACGGCAGCTCCATCTCGTGTCCGACGTGTGCAGTACAGAGTGACAGCGTCACGGGAGGGCAGGGGCTGGAGGGGACCCTGGAGATCATAGAACCATGGAATGGGTCGGGTGGGAAGGGACCTTAAGGACCATCCAGTCCCCCCACCCCTGCCCTGGGCAGGGACACCTCCCACCAGCCCAGGTTGCTCCAAGCCCCCTCCAACCTTGGCCTTGAACCCCCCTAGGGATGGGGCAGCCACAGCTTCTCTGGGCAACCTGGGCCAGGCTCTCACCACCCTCACAGCAAAGAACTTCTGCCCAATATCTAACCTAAATCTCTCCTTTTTCAGCTTAAAACCCTTCCCCCTCGTCCCATCGCTCCCCTCCCTCTTCAAGAGTCCCCCCCAGCTTTCCTGGAGCCCCTTTAGGGACTGGAAGGGGCTCCAAGGTCTCCCCGGAGCCTTCTCTTCTCCAGGCTGAACCCCCCCAACTCTCTCAGCCCCCTCTCCCAGCAGAGGGGCTCCAGCCCTCCCAGCATCTCCGTGGCCTTCTCCGGCCCTGCTCCAGCAGGTCCATGTCTCTCCTGTGCTGAGGTCCCAGAGCTGGAGGCAGCACTGGGCAGGGGGGGGGGTGTCTCATGAGAGCGGAGCAGAGGGCAAAGCAGAGATCATCTCGTCCAACCCCCTGCCCAAGCAGGATCACCCAGAGCAGGTGGGACAAGACACTCATCCAGGCGGGTTTGGAATTTCTCCAGAGAAGGAGACCCCACACCCTCTCTGGGCAGTCTCTCCCAGGGCTCTGCGTCCCAGTTTGTGCCCGTTGCCCCTTGTCCTGTCTCCAGGCACCACTGAGAAGAGCCTGGCCCCATCCTCTTGCCCCCCCACCCTTTAGCTCTTGCTCAGCATCGATGGGATCCCCTCTCAGTCTGCTCTTCTCCAGCTGAACGGCCCCAGGTCCCTCAGCCTTTCCTCAGCACAGAGATGCTCCAGCCCCTCATCATCCTCACAGCCTCCACTGGACTCTCTCCAGCAGTTCCCTGTCCTTCTGGAACTGGAGGGCCCAGAACTGGACCCAGTGCTCCAGCTGTGGCCTCCCCAGGGCAGAGCAGAGGGGGAGGATGACGTCCCTCCAACTGCTGGCCACACTCTTCTTAATGCACCCCAGGATGCCATTGGCCTTCTTGGCCACCAGGGCCCATTGCTGGCTCATGGGCAACTTCTTGTCCACCAGGACTCCCAGGTCTTTCTCCTCAGAGATGCTCTCCAGCAGGTCACCCCCAACCTGTACCGCTGTGTGGGGTTGTTCCTCCCAAGGTGCAGGACCCTACACTTGCCCTTGTTGAAGTTCATGAAGTTCCTCTCCCCCCAGCTCTCCAGCCTGTCAGTACAGAAGAGCTGAGTCCAGCTTTGGGACAACACTGTCCACGGTGGCTCCTCTCCCCATCTCCCAGGGACCCCGGGTGGGGTGGGCTCTGGGGGCTGCCAGTGTCGCAGCCACACTCACCCGGTGGCTTCTGGAGGAGGCCGGGACTTAATGACAGAGGTGTCACTTGTCTCTGACAAGCCCCCAGCCTGGAGACCCAGGGTGGCGTGGGGATCATCCGGCTGCCATCCAGAGCTTTCAGGCACCCAGCAGTCTGGGGGTGCTCACTCAAGGGGGGGTGCTACCCCCCTCGCTGGCCCATGCCACCCCTGCTCTCGCTGCACAGCACATGGCACCAGCAGCACAGATTGATTTTCACAGGCACGGCGCCAGGGCTGGGAAACTGCTTCTCGTTAGGAGGAGCGGAGCCTGGTAATAAATGGTGCCGAGCTCCCTTAACGGGCTGGCGTCCTACCAAGGGATGCCGAAGGGACGGGGAGAGGAGACATCCCTCACCGGGGTCTGCAGCTCTGTGGGGAGCTCCCCCTTCTTTCCACCTGACGCTGGTTTGGGGACAAACAACCGTGTCCTGACCCCGGTGGTGGCAGGGAAGCTCACCTCCCTCTCCCTGAGCACCAACCACCCCACGCTCCTCGTTTCTCCCTCCAGGCCCTTTGCCAACGACACGCTGCAGAGGGAGGAGAGAGGGGGAAAAAGGCTCCCGGGCAGCGGATATTCCCGGTGAGGCAGCCAGGAGACGGGACGTGCTGCCAACAAGGCTGCTGGGCGATGGCAGGGGTGGGAAACCAGCTGCGGCCCCCGCACGGACCAAGCTAAGGTGGTGCCACCAAGGAGCGGGTGGGACGGGGATGGGGACGATCTGGGCGGATAAAAACACATAGCATTGGACTGAAAAGACAGCATGGGCCTTTGGGGACTCGGGATGCTTGAGGGGCTGGAGCGGGTCCAGAGACGGGCAACGGAGCTGGTGAGGGGTCTGGAGCACAAGTCTGGTGAGGAGCGGCTGAGGGAGCTGGGGGTGTTCAGCCTGGAGAAAAGGAGGCTGAGGGGAGACCTTCTCGCTCTCTCCAACTCCCTGAAAGGAGGGGGTAGCCGGGGGGGGTCGTTCTCTTCTCCCAAGGAATAGGTGATGGGACAAGAGGAAACGGCCTCAAGTTGCACCAGGGGAGGTTTAGGATGGATATTGGGAGAAATTTCTTCATGGAAAGGGTTGTCAGACATTGGCAGAGGCTGCCCAGGGCAGTGGTGGAGTCGCCATCCCTGGAGGGATCTCAAAGCCGGGCAGATGGTGGTGCTGAGGGACACGGGTCAGTGGGGGTTTGGGCAGGGTTGGGTTGATGGTTGGACTCCATGATCTGAAAGGTCCCTCCCAACCTTGGTGATTCCATGATTCTACGCAAGTGATACCTCCTGCATCCCGGCCCCTCTGCCCGGAGCGTGCTGGACACCAGCCATGCTCCCTGCTTCTGGGATGGATCCATGGTCCTTCCTGCCTCCCATTCCCTTCCAGCCCCGTGATGCAGCCCCGGCATCCTCTCCTGAGCACAAAACCCTCCTCCGCTCTTGCTGGCACATGGCTGGCGCCGGGATCTTGTTGCTCCCAAAGGCAGAGGGAGAGCCAAGCGATCTGGCGGGGAACGGCCAGCAGGCTGACAGCCGGGCTGGGCTGCAGGTGTGGGGCCGACAGCGGCACTGGGAGGTGGTGGGGGCCTCGCCAAGGCTTCTCTGGTTTCCAGAAACAAGATCTCCAGGGAGGCTGCCGGACCAACTGGCAGACGTGGCGAACGCCGTGGCGGGGACGGCCAGGCAGCGAGGTGCCGCTCTGCCACCCCAGGACCTTGCCTCCCGCATGAGCGTCACCCAGTAAAGGACGTTTTGGTGCTGCCAGAGCCATCCCAGTCCCCAGCCCCACACCACAACGCTGTCATAGAATCATAGAATCATAGAATGGTTTGGGTGGGAAGGGACCTTAAAGACCACCCAGTCCCACCCCCTGCCCTGGGCAGGGACACCTCCCACCAGCCCAGGTTGCTCCAAGCCCCCTCCAACCTGGCCTTCAACCCCTCCAGGGATGGGGCAGCCACAGCTTCTCTGGGCAACCTGGGCCAGGCTCTCACCACCCTCAAAATAAAGAACTTCTTCCCATTATCTAACCTAAATCTCCCCTTTTTCAGCTTAAAACCCTTCCCCCTCGTCCCATCACTCCCCTCCCTCATCAAGAGTCCCCCCCAGCTTTCCTGGAGCCCCCCACTTTAGGGACTGGAAGGGGCTCCAAGGTCTCCCCGGAGCCTTCTCTTCTCCAGGCTGAATCCCCCCAACTCTCTCAGCCTGTCCTCAGAGGGGACTGTCCCCAGCCTCCATCCCGCTGACACTGACCCTGCAGCTCCTTTGAGCAAGGTGACGGGTCAGGCATGGCCCAAGGAGCCCATGGTATCTCCTGGCACTGGGATCTAGGATGGACCCTCACGTGTCCTCGGGGGGGGCTCGCCCAGCTGGGTGGCTCTTTGCCAAAGTGCTGAATTGTGCCATGCGGAAGAAACACCTCCCTGCTGTCACCCACCAGGCAGGGGACCAGCACTGGCCGCCCACGCCCTCCAAGGCAAAGGCAGGGGGGGATTTGAGGCAGGAGCAGCGTAAAACCAGCATCAGCCTCGCTGTTCTGGGTGCTTCTCCCTCACCCGACCCGCTGCCTCCTCCTTTGGCCCGTCGTGGAGATGGGATGGCACAGCCCGAGCCACCTCCTTGCCTCTGAGATGCTGAAACCAAGGTGTGGGAGGCTTCAGCCATCGTGGGATGCTGGGGGGGTCTCTTGGGCTTTGAAAAAAGAGGGGTCCTGGGTCCTGCCCGGGGTGAGACATCCCATCTGGGGCTGCGGAAACCTCAGCCGGTGCCTCCCCCTCCCCTTCGCCTTCTCCCCCTTGGCCACGTCCCTGTGAGGAACCCACAGCCCCCGTGCGTTCGGCAGGGCCCTGCGCCCCACGGGCGGCCGGGACCCCGGGGGCTCCCAGGGGGTGGGAGGATGATCCCAAAGCCACAGCAACCCCAGCATTTCGGGAGCATCCGAGTCGTCTGCAACTCCAGCTCGGATTTACACCAGGTGGCCCTTCGCTGCTTGCAGAGGATCCGGCCCCTTGGCAGGCTCTGAAACGATCCCAAGCCCCCCCCCCCCCCCCTCTTTCCCCCCTCCCTCTTTGTTATTAAATCAAATCCATCTGGCCTCGACCAGGGACGTTTGTTATTCGAGATCCCTCTCAGAGCGGAGCTGGGATTAGCTGCCGGGCATGGGGGGATTCTCCCTCCCTCCCTGGCTCCCAGCCCCTCCTGCCTCTCTCTTTTGTGTTTCTCCACTTCTCGCAGGAGCAGGGGGAGGCGCGGGCTCCGGAGGCTGCTTTTGTGCAGCGCGGAGCCGCACGGGTGTCCCCGTGGGACCATTATGCCACCGCGCTCCCCCCGGGGTCCCGTCTAGACATAATTGCCTGCACCTGACTTACCCCCCGAACCCCGGGGACGCCGCGGGCCGGCAAAGGCGGGGTGACACCGCGCTTTGTCCCCAGCCACCTGCCATTCCCATTTCCGATCCCGAGCGGCCGGAACCGAAGCGCTGCCGGGAGCCGCGTTCCCCGGGGAACACTCAGGTCTTGAGCAGGGTCCCCAGCCCCGTGGAACCCACCGTCCCGGGAGAGCAGAGGCAGGCGCTGGGGTAAATCAGAGCGATGCAGAACACGCTGCCGCCGAACAACTGCTTTTAAGCGTTAGGGCAAGGGCTTTTAAGCGTCGGTGCTCGCCTGGGCCATGGCTGCTGGTTTCCCTTAAGGCTGCAGCTTCCGGAGCCCTGTTCCGGAGCCGATGGATTGAGCAACCCCCTTTGGCTGTAATCTCCACGGAGATGAACCCATTTCCACCGCTCTGGCAACACGGAAAGCGGTGGGGAAATGCAATTGCTGACGAGCTGCCAGCACGACGCGGAGGCCGGGGACCCAGTTGGTGGCACGTGTGCTCCCAGTGCCACCCTCGGGGCCGGCAGCCACCGTCACCCAGCTGGGACGAGGCGACAGCGTGTCTCGCTCCAGCCCCGCAGGGACCCCTCGAGGTCGGGCAGATGGGAGCTGTGGTCCCCACGGGCTCCCCAGCCCCGGGCCTGGGGTTCAGGCAGCCGGTAAAGGTGCCAATTAGTGCACCAGCTCATTTCAGAGCCATCACTGGGCACACTGGGGACTCGGGGCACATCCCAGCCCCACCACTCCCAGTGGAGCCTCACCTTGGCCACTTGTGTCTCCTCTGCTGCAAACTCCTCTTCAGAGGACACAGCCCCTACATCTCTATCACCGCTGGTGTACGTGGTCCCCAGCGAGCTGTAGGGTGACCCTGCTCCTCACCCACTCACACCTCCAGCCCCTCGGACCCCAGAAGCTGTGGTGGGAGGTACATCCTTCTCGGGATGGTCTTGCTTATAGACTCATAGAATGGTTAGACTTGTAAAGGACCTTAAAGACCATCTCGTTCCGCCCCCCTGCTCTGGGCAGGGACACCTCCCACCAGACCAGGTTGCTCCAAGCCCCCTCCAACCTGGCCTTGAACCCCTCCAGGGATGGGGCAGCCACAGCTTCTCTGGGCAACCTGGGCCAGGCTCTCACCACCCTCACAGCAAAGAACTTCTGCCCCACAGCTCAGCTCAATCTCCCCTCTTGCAGCTTAAAACCCTTCCCCCTTGTCCCATCGCTCCCCTCCTTCATCAAGAGTCCCCACCATCTCTCCTGGAGCCCCTTTAGGGACTGGAAGGGGCTCCAAGGTTTCCCTGGAGACTTTCATCTCGCTTCACATGAGATGGATGATGGCAGCAAAGTGCTGAGTGAAGGCCAGCTGGGTACAGTGTGAGCAGGACCGGACAAGCCAGAGACGAAGCCCGTGTTCCCCTTTCACCACAATCTTACCTGTACCAGCGCCCGGCCACCACCTGGGATGAGGGAGGTGGCATCTGAGCGTGGACAGCCCTTCGCCCCCAGGAGCAGGCAGAGGTTCGGAGTCTCCTCCATGTCCCGGCAGCAGGTTCCCGTCTCACCGCAGACCTTTCTGGGACCAGCCTGGGGATTCAGCATCCGGCAGCCGGGTAACACCAGATCTACTGGATTTCTGCCTGACTTCCAAGTCCTGGTCCTTCTGCAGCTGACTGGAAAATATAAAAGGAGACAAGGCACTTTCTCACAAGCCCTGGAGTCCGGGGCGCTCAGCAATGCGGTAATTAACAGTGGGAGCCTTCAGTCCTGGGTCACGCACACAAATACGGATGTTATCACACCAGCTTCGCTCTCTTAGAGGAACCTCAACATTTCGGCACAAACTCTGCATCCAGCGGGAACTTTTGAATGGCACGAGGGACCTTCCAGTGACAGAGACGTTGCTGTCACCTTCTCCGGATGGCCCTGCGGGTCCCAGCCTGCACGGGGATCTCATGGGAGTCCCAGTTGCCCCCTGGGCCACCCTGCCCCGCGGTGGGCTAGCAGCCCGTTTGGGAGGAGGCCGGGAACGGGTCCACTTGACGTGCCTGAAAAGCAGTGCACATCTCCCCGTTGCTATGGAAACACTTTTTTTAAAGCAAATGAATAATAATAATTAGCACAATATATTAAATAATAGTAATGAAGGCATTCGTAATGACTTGTAATTGGTAAATTAATAATACAGGGCCTGCTCCCAGTGCGGGGGCCGGAGCAGGGTCCCCCATCCGAAGGGAGTCCCGGGTGAGGGCGAGTGCCCTCTGCTTCCCGCGCCGTCACGGCCGGGGCTTAGCAGGATTCAGGGAGGGATCAGACATTTATCTGGATAATGAGGATGTCTAGACTGATAAGAAGAAGGGTTAAATTGGCTCAGGGCCCGATTCTGCTTCACAGCGCGGTGGCCGCAGCCTGGCACAGCCCAGCGCCTGCCAGAGCATCTTTGTGGGCAAAACCAAGACGAGTGGAGGCCATGTGTCCCCGTCTGGGCTGGGGACAGCCCTTCTTCTTCCTGCTTTTTAAACGTGGCCATCAGAGGTATCATCAGGACCCTTAGCCCCTGGAAGACAGAGGTGAGGAGAACTCTAAGAAACCTTTAACACGCTCATATTAGCTTGTCAGAGCTTTTAGTTCTCTGCCTTGGCCATGTCCTCGCTGTCTCCCCACTTTCCGTGGAGCAAACCCCACAGACTGGGGCACAGCCACTTGGGACACCATCCTGCAACTGCCCCCACAAGGAAGGCAAAGTCTGTGGGAGGGGAGACAAGTTTAGAACCATAGAATTATAGAATCATAGAATGGTCGAGGTTGGGAGAGACCTTTCAGATCATGGAGTCCAACCATCAACCCAACCCTGCCCAAACCCCCACTGACCCGTGTCCCTCAGCACCACGTCTGCCCGGCTTTGAGATCCCTCCAGGGATGGCGACTCCACCACTGCCCTGGGCAGCCTCTGCCAATGTCTGACAACCCTTTCCATGAAGAAATTTCTCCCAATATCCATCCTAAACCTCCCCTGTGCAACTTGAGGCCATTTCCTCTTGTCCCATGGCCTGTTCCTTGGGAGAAGAGACCGACCCCCCCTGGCTACACCCTCCTTTCAGGGGGCTGGAGAGAGCGAGAAGGTCTCCCCTCAGCCTCCTTTTCTCCAGGCTGAACACCCCCAGCTCCCTCAGCTGCTCCTCACCAGACTTGTGCTCCAGACCCCTCACCAGCTCCATTGCCCTTCTCTGGACCCGCTTCAGCACCTCAATGTCCCTCCTGTTGTGAGGGGCCCAAAACTGGACCCAGCCCTCTTGGTGGGGCCTCACCAGTGCCCAGTAGAGGGGGATGGTCACTGCCCCAGACCTGCTGGCCACACTATTCCTGATACAGGTCAGGATGCTGTTGGCCACCCGGGCACACTGCTGGCTCATATTCAGCTGCTATTGACCAACACCCCCAGGTCCTTTTCCATTGGGCAGCTCCAGCCACTCTGCCCCCAGCCTGGAGCGTCCATGGGGTTGGTGTGACCCAAGGGCAAGACCCAGCACTTGGCCTTGTTGAACCTCACACCGTTTGCCCCTCTGCTCCGTTCTGGGGAGACCCCACCTGGAGTTCTGCCTCCAGCTCTGGGGCCCCCAAAGTCAGAAGGACATGGACCTGTTGGAGCGGGGCCGGAGAAGGCCACGGAGATGCTGGGAGGGCTGGAGCCCCTCTGCTGGGAGGGGGGGCTGAGAGAGTTGGGGGGGTTCAGCCTGGAGAAGAGAAGGCTCCTGGGAGACCTTGGAGCCCCTTCCAGTCCCTAAAGGGGCTCCAGGAAAGCTGGGGGGGGACTCTTGATGAGGGAGGGGAGCGATGGGACGAGGGGGAAGGGTTTTAAGCTGCAAGAGGGGAGATTGAGCTGAGCTGTGGGGCAGAAGTTCTTTGCTGTGAGGGTGGTGAGAGCCTGGCCCAGGTTGCCCAGAGAAGCTGTGGCTGCCCCATCCCTGGAGGGGTTCAAGGCCAGGTTGGAGGGGGCTTGGAGCAACCTGGTCTGGTGGGAGGTGTCCCTGCCCAGGGCAGAGGGGATGAACTGAATGAGTTTCAAGGTCCTTTCCAACTCTAACCACTCTATGATTCTATAAATTTAATACCTCTGAGGCCTCCATCCCCCTGTCAAACTTGGTTGAGTCTGGTCAACAGGTTCAGACCAACACCAAGCCCTGGCATCAGGTGTGATTTAGGAAGCCATGCTAACTGCCCTCTCTTCAAGCTGTGAGGTGCTTCCAAAAGGATCTGGAATTGCAGAGAGCAAATAAATACAAAGTCCTGACAGCGTCACCTGCTTGTTCATGCCAAGAGTCCCTTTGTTGACTGTAGCCAGCTGACAAGGTCTTCTCCGCTCAGCAGCAGCGAGGACCAGCTCTCTCAAAATTGCTCCCGCAGGAGTCTGCCTGGATGGGCAGATCCGGGAGGCCAACGCTCCAGGAAACCCTGGCCCTGACTTAGGTGCCCACACGAGAGCTGAGCTGGTTAGAAAAGCAGGTCCCCACTGTCAGGGCTGAGCCTCTAGACGGGCATCGTCCATCCCTGTCCGTGCACGAGCACCTTCAAAGCATCTAAAAAAATCTGCAAGACCTGCTCTTTGGGCTTTTCCCCTGTTCTGGGTTGAGCGACACAGGACTAACTTTCCTTCTAATGCTGGGGAAAACCACACTTTTAGAAGTCTCTGGTGTCTGAATTTGTGAAAATATTTATTTTATACAAGCTAGGCCATGTGGGATTCAAGATCTCAGTGTTTTCGAGCTCCCCAGGTGCGGGGATGAGGAGGAGCGAGACCCAAGCACTTGACCCAAGCTGCCAACGGGGTTATTTTATACCATGAATGGATGGCACATTCGATATAAATTAGAAAGTTTGTGCGTATCTCTCTCTCTCTTGATGGAGGTGGCCCAGAGAACTCCTTGCCCCGGTGCTGGAGCCCTGAGCCCTTCCCTCCCTCCCGAAGCCGCAGCGCTCACATCGGCTGTCCCTGCGGGGAGGGACCAGCTTCCTTCTGGGGCATGGGCTGAGGATAATTCTTGTGTATCTTATATTAGTATTGGGATTAATACTGGTTCTTCACTATTATTGTTAATTATTTAGTCTTATCCTACTAAATCTATTTATATTTCAACCCCCGTGTTTCCTTGCTTTCCCCAATTCCCCTTCCCGGGTGGGGAGGGCTCATCGGGTGGTAGAATAATTGTCTAAACGCCACTAAATTGTTACGGGTTTTCTCACACCATCCCGTCCCCGGACAAGTCTGATACCCGGGATGCCGGCGCAGCGCGAAGAGCACGGAGGTGTGTGGCAGGGATGGCACCACACCTGCCTGGTGGAGCCTTCATCCCACCCCAAGACACCGCGCCGCCACTTCCCCCCCCCCCCGAGACTAAAATTAGTAGCGAGAGGAAGAGCCGCGGGGGGCAAGGGGGTGATTAAAGCAGCCCTGGAAAGGAGGCATCACGTGCAGCGTAATGACTTTCCTCATCTCGGGCACAACGTGCAGACCCCATCAGGGAATGCGATGGGGAAAGGTAAGGAAGGGAGAAAAGGGGAAGGTGCTTCTACCCGGAATCGGAGCGATCGCGCTTGTCCGGAGGAGAAAAGGCAGGACCTTGGCTCTGCTGGGCTGCGCCACGGACACACCGTGTGGTTTTAGTCAAATTGCTTCCAAAGGCACAAAAGAAACTTAAAGGCTCTCGCACGCTACCACCGCCTGAGATTTAGAAACCGCTTTGGTTACAAGTAAACACCTAGATGAAAGGGAAAAGAAAAATCTCTTTTACATCCATTTAACTTTGTGCGCTGAGAGCGCTTTGCGAATAATCAGTGTCACCGGTTTCCACCGTCGGTGGGGAGGAGGCATTGATCTTTCACTCCATGCGAGGATACCCAAATCCACGCTTTGGAGCCCTTTTTTGGCCTCGTTTGGGCAAAAAACCATGACCGCAGCCAGTCCTCACCCACATCCACGTTCCTGAAAGGCAATGGGATGTCACTGGACCTCACCCACGGTAATAAGCCATAGACTGGTTTGGGTGGGAAGGGACCTTAAAGACCTTCTACTTCCAATGGCCCACCATGGGCAGGGACACCTCCCACCAGACCAGGTTGCTCAGGTTCTCATTAAAATCCCAATAATAATTGGAAATTATTGGAATTGGAAATTGGAATAACTGGAAAGAGCGTTAAAGCTCTGGGTACACCAAGGCTCCAAGCAGGGAGATGTCACCGTGCCGAGAGAGCTGGCTTGGGAAAATCGCTCCTGATTTGAGTTGGTTGATGCGAGTTGGTTTGACCCCACCGCTCAGATCCTCAGCCCGAAACTGGAAATACAGCACCTCCCCCTCTCCCAGGGGCCGGTGAAGTCAGTGCTCGTTGGTTGGGGTAAGAGGAGACAGGTAAGTCCCTTGGATGGGAACGCCGTAATTCCGTAGGGGGTTTCCTGGATGGGAATACGTGCACACGCGCTGCACGGCTTGACGACGAACGTGCCGCAAATCCAACACGTCCCGGAGGTGTGGGATTTGCCGGGCACACACGGACCATCTGGCCAGCACATGGGCTCCGGGGCTGGACACAGGCAGGAAGCGTTGGAAGTTACTGCAGATGCGCCAGGAGGGGAGCACACCAGGGAATGTCCCCAGTGTCCTCCCGGCAGAGCATGAAGGGCTGATCCACACGTGTGGATCTCCCACTCCAGGGTTTCCAGGCTGGTGTAGACTCAGAAATGCTAGGGAAGTGGCCAAAACCCTAACATCCCCCTTCTCGGACAGGATTTAGAAGAGGACATGTCCAAGGAAACGTGTGGTAATCCTGGCCTTCTATGAATTGAAACCAGGAATCACCTGCTTGCAGGAGGTGGGATTCCAATGGGAAGAAAAAGTATTCCTTGGAAAATGAGCTACGTTTACAAGCAGCACGGATAAGGGAAGAGTGTGACCCTGAAACTGCACCCCCTGTTCGATCCCAGACCTAAAATCATCCAAATTTCAACTTGAAGGAATTTCTTCAACAATGTTAGGGCATTTTTTCTAAAAAAACCTCATGACCAGAAGTCCGAAACCTTCACACTTACAGTCACAATCAAGTCAGCAAATGGCCCAGCACCACCGGTCCCAGCGCCAGATTGTCCCCGTAGCTTAACCCTCCATCTGCGGCCAATATGCCGAGCTCTTAACAAAATTGAGGGGTTTTTAAATCTGGTCTCCTGGGCCTGATCCCATGGACCTGGACTCACCAAAACCAATGGACTTCAAGAAGCTTTGGACCAAAGCTTTGCGGTAATTTACTTATCTCATAGAAGAGCTTAATTAGCAAATGTTTGCAAAGCACGTTAGGATGGATCCCCGCACGGAGAAGTAAGATACCTCTCGCTATCGGTCCCATCTACAGAGCAAAGAGGTTTAAAATCAACGGGCGGCGAATGAATTGTAAGGACAGCTTCAGCCACAGACGGGGCCGCAGGACGTTCCCTTGGGTGGATTGGCCACCCCGGAGGGGAGATTCATTTCTGCACCTCGATCTGCAGGGAAAGGCCAGCACATGGGGCTGATGGATGAGAGCGGGGGGTCATCAAAGCTCCACGTATGCTCTGCTCTCGTGAGACACCCCCCCCCCAGTGCTGCCTCCAGCTCTGGGGCCTCAGCACAGAAGAGACATGGACCTGTTGGAGCGGGGCCGGAGAAGGCCCCGGAGATGCTGGGAGGGCTGGAGCCCCTCTGCTGGGAGGGGGGGCTGAGAGAGTTGGGGGGGTTCAGCCTGGAGAAGAGAAGGCTCCGGGGAGACCTTGGAGCCCCTTCCAGTCCCTAAAGGGGCTCCAGGAAAGCTGGGGGGGGGACGGACTCTTGATGAGGGAGGGGAGCGATGGGATGAGGGGGAAGGGTTTTAAGCTGAAAAAGGAGAGATTTAGGTTAGATATTGGGCAGAAGTTCTTTATTTTGAGGATGGTGAGAGCCTGGCCCAGGTTGCCCAGAGAAGCTGTGGCTGCCCCATCCCTGGAGGGGTTCAAGGCCAGGTTGGAGGGGGCTTGGAGCAACCTGGTCTGGTGGGAGGTGTCCCTGCCCAGGGCAGGGGTGGGACTGGATGGTCCTTAAGGTCCCTTCCCACCCAAACCATTCCATGGTTCTATGATCTCCTCCAGCTTTCCAGGGTTTGGGCCAATCCTGTTTCGCTTGTGGCTGAGCAGTTATTGCATGAGCTGCCCCGGGATGGGGAAGCGGTGTCTCAGAGCTCTCCTGGTGACTGTTACCCCAACTCCAGTCTCACGTGAAATAAAAATGAAAAAAAAAAAAAAAAAGCCTTAAAAAGGTGTCCTGGTCACAAGCAGCATTTTTGCCCTGTTGCTGCCCAAACCCCCTGGCATTTTTGCGCACTTTGTGGGAACGGGGATGTTCACCCAGAACTAAAGCTTTTCCACCAGCTGCTGTGGCTGAAACACCTCTTTTCTCCGGACTCGGGTGCTGTTGGGGGAAAGAGGGATGCAGCACCGGGAAGTGCCAAACTTTGCTTGGCGTTGATGACACGGATTAACCTAGAAAGTTTCTTTCCTGTGTTTGCTCTCGATGATGAATGTAAGTTACTGTTTTGCCTAAGGACAGTCTGCTGGCACCACCTCAGTCAATGTCAGCTTTATTCCTGCCTTCGAAAGGGCTTTCTATTCCGAGCCGCGGTGCCCGCGCTCCCCTCCCCGACGGCACTGGCATCGACAGCACTTGCAGCTTCCAGTTTCTCCCTTTTTTTTTGGATCATTCTGCAACCCATTGCCAGGGAAGGGGGCGAGGGGCACGTGACGCCGCTCCACGATCCCACCCTCCGCCTGGCGGAGCCTCCCTGGGTTTAATTAATACTTATTTTGTCCCTGACAGTAATTCGGGGATGTGGATTTGAAGCCATTCGGAATCACCGACTTTTTAACCGGAAACACGGTGTTTCTGCCAAACCCTTGGCAGGGCCGTTCTGGGGGTGGATGTAGCTCAGCACCGTCTACACCCGCAGCGACATGCCGGGCTCGCAACCCCACGCCACTACCTGCACCCCAAAAAATAACCTTTTTAATCCCACCTCCGAGGAGCTGCAAACATCGAAACCTCCGAGAAGCCCCAGTGAGCTCCTCCAGCTCATCGAGTCATTTCGAGCCACCTGGCAGCGCTAACTTTAACCTGAATTACCGCTGAAACGCAGCTTCCCCAGAGGGCAGCGATGCCAGACGGGAGGTAAGATCATCCCTCAGCCGTTGCCATCGCCCTGAGGAGGATCAAAGTCTTGGTTTGGGGCCCAGCTACGCCCCCAAAAATACTGTGTGAAGGGAGAAGCGGTGCTATCAGGGACTCATCTGGATTAGTCATTGCCCGTGTTGCCAATTCTCGCAATTTTTCTAGGAGCATTCACGTTTGCCCGAAATTCCCAGCTCCGTGAGTCATGTGAATATGTGCGAGTAGGAATTTTTATTTTTTCAAGTAAGTTTCTGGAGCCTGTGGCTGTGCAGGAGAGTGAGGTGATGTAACTCCAGTGAAATCTGAAAGCCCCGGGAGAAGGGAAATGAGGAGAAACCCCACACTCATTATTTTCGCGGAGTCACGCAAACTTTTTATGATTTCGCAAAGTTTTATGATTTCTGGGCCTGACTTGTGCTGTTTGCGAGCTGGAGCCCTGCAATTTTTTTTTCTCCCTTCTTTTTTCCCTTTCCCTTTATGATTTCGAGGGGCACTTTCTTCTCCTGAAAGCTCCAGGACGGGATTTAAAATGGAGGTGAGAAGCCAAACGGTGTCCTTAAAATGACACGATACCTCCAGGCCGGGCATCTCTATGGGCTCCATGAGCGAGACTGACCTTTGACAGATGCAAACGCCCCCGGACACGCCATGTGCACGCGTGTTCACGCACACAGATGTGCACGTGGATACACGCCCGCGTATGAGCGGACACACGCGCACACAAACCGCTTTATATAAAAATACATTTGCGGTTTCTGCACAGATTTCAAGTAAACGTTCACCGCTTGCACGCTCGCTGGACGTGGTCACGTTTTGCACGCCCACACGCCTGTAACACACGCTTACACGGGGACACGATGTTTTTAAAGGGTTTGAAGCGTGTGCGTGAGCCGTGGTCACGGGCAGCGTGTGCGTGAGCATCCCCGTGTAGGAAACACACCCGGTTTTGCCCGTACAATCTCCGCGGGGCACACGGGAGCGAGCGTGTCCGTATCAAACACCCCCTCGTGCGATGCGTGTCTCTGTGTGTGTATCGAGCCACCATCCGTCACATCACAACACAACCAGGTGCCACCTCTTCGAGGAAGGAAAACCCCCCAAAACTGCCACTTCCACGAGTCCCATCGCCACACAAAGGTTAAAAAAAAAACCCCAAACCAGGAGAAATTCATGCCGCTGTTCTACAATCACGATCAAGCTGAGCCACGTGAAATGCAGCAGCGTGAGGCGGGTTCTTCTGTTCTTAGTTATACTTTTTTTTTTTTTTTCTCTTTTCACAAGACAAACACCCAAATCCTGACTCCGCAGCAGCTCCGCTCCGGGTCCTGCAGCAGAACCTGCCACCCCCCCCCCCACCCCGGCCCCTGGCCCAGCATCTCCCTGACTTTACGCCGGGGATGGGGAAACCTGGATGCCAAACCCAACCGAAAAGCAGAATTCCCGCTCCCGAAGCAGCCGGGCAAACTTTGCGGGGAAAGCTGCGGAGCGGCACCTTACCGTGTGAGTCAGGGGATGAGACATTTCCTTGTGCCGGGTGCCCCATCTGCTCAGTTCATCTGCAAAGCTGAGATCTTCTGCTTGGAGACCCAGAAAGGGGAGGGACGAGGGGGAGAAACCTCTGAGGATGCGAGAGGCAGAGAGAGGAAATCATAGAAAATACGGTGCTGGGGGGAGGTGAGGGGTGGGGGGGTGTGTGGATAGAAAAATTCCTTGCCTGGGTGACAAGGCGTCAGGGCCACCATCCCCCTGGCTCGGTCCCCAGCCAGCGCCGCAGCCCTCGCCGCTGCCAGCGCCGCAGCGCGATGTGGCTCGCTGGGAGCCTCTCGCATCTCCCTGCATTGTCTCTCCCCGGCGTGAGCTCAGGCAAATCCCATTTCATGGCAGAGACATCTGGTTTGATTCACGGGGAAGAAAAGA
>JARKVS010000592.1:32128-42506 GCA_030770645.1 Numenius phaeopus
CGCTGCCAGCACCGGGAACCATTCCTCTCAGCTGCCGCGGCACCGGGCTCTGCTTTTTATCAGGGAAGGTGCGGGGTTCGATTCTCGCTAACGATACGCGGTGCTGGGATCGCTACGTTCCCGGTGTCACCAGTCCGTGTCTCACAGGATGAGCTGCAGATAAGTGGCAGCACTAAGTGAGTGGCAGCCCTGGGCTCCCAGCTGGGAGAGATGTTGTTATTTATTAGGATCTGTATAAATAATGATGTTCCAGCCCACCAGCCGAGGAATCTTAATTTCTGGGTTGCAGAAGCATCGCTTGCAGGTCATTTTGTGTTAAAGCATGATGGCAGGGTAGTGTGTGGAGGAAAACTTGCCGGTGCGAGATGGTCAGAGGAGAGGACGAGAGATGGGCTCCTTTTGGTCTGGGGAGGAGGTGGGGGATCTGTCAGTGCCATATCCTGATCCTGTTCTTCCACGAGCCTGGAGTCAGACACCTGAATCCGTGGGAAACCAGGGCAAAACGCTCGCCTTACTCCATCCGCACGAGCAGAAACGTGGTGTCCTGGAGAATCACAGGTTTTTGATTTTTCTTAGAGACCTGAACTCGGAGCAAACCTCCCTGCAGAGGAAGCCGCAGTCTGCACGGAAACTTGGTGCCAGGCTTTGAAAATGCCTTCAGGCACCGAGCGAGGCTTTCGGAGAGGGGTCAGAGGGACAGCAGCAGGGAGGGTTTCCAGGAGTTTAGAAAACCGTGCCACATCTGTGAAAATATTTAGTTGCTTGATGGCATCCTAGTGTCATCTAGGAACCTGGAGTCGCACAGCTGGCTCTAAACCCCTCTAAAAAATGATTTGGAAGCCAAAACACACTGAAAAGTCTCTTGCCTTTTTTGGAAAAGCAGAAAGATGTTTTCTGAGCTGTACGGAGCAGGGGGAATAGGCTTGGTGGGCTCCAGGGCGGTGGATACCCATACGCAAAAGCACTGGCATAGCAAGCGACCCCAGGAAAGGATCTGAGTGCCCGGACCACGGCGGTGGGGAGGCCTGTGGCCATCGCTGTTTGACACACCGGAGGGAGAGTCGAGGGCAAGCACAGCCCTAGCCAGTATGGCTTCCCTGCCCTGGGCAGCCATGGCCGTGCCGTCGCTATGGCTCCTGGGGATCTCCAGGAGCCAGGCCCCCTTGCACAGCCTGCAGCGAGGCTTGTGTGGACATGGGAGGGCAGCCCTGGCCCATTTCTTGCTGGTTTGACCCCAAAGCAAATACTGGCGTCCTGCGACCCCCCCGGCCTTCTATCAGTGCTGACCTTTGGAGTCCCACCATATCTGAGGTGGGGAGCCCAAATTGCTGCATCTCTGCTCACCTGGCCCCCCAAAAGTGACCTGGGCCACACCAGCTTCACCCCAAAAGCTCTGCAGTAGGACAGCCCCATGGAGGACTCCGCTCTCTTGAGTCATGGCGGACGTCTCTCCCCTTGTGCTCCCCATGAGCCTGGCGCAGGGTGCCAAAGGGGCTCCGCATCGGCCACACCTGGTCATGGACTCAGCGTCCCCCTGCTTTCTCCTGTCATCTCCAGCCTCTTGTGGCCCCGTGTGTCAGCCAAATCCATCCTGTCCCAAAAGCCACTCTGAGGAGAGGGGAGCCAGGGTGGCCATCTTCTCTGAGGGGAAACATGGCAGGGCCTGGCCCTCAGTGGGGACAGGCTTCCTCACAGGGACCAGAGGGCTTGAATCTCCTCCAGCCCTGCTCCCCGGTGCCTGGGGGTGCGAGAAAGGGCGATCTCTGAGGGTGATTGCTGAGGGGTGGCTGGTTCCTAGGGGAGGCAGCTGAGGGGGATTGTGCGGTGGGGGGCAGCACGCAAAATGGCGACACCCTCATGGGGGAGCAGGGGGCTCCTGAAGGAGGAGCTCTCTGGGAATGGTGAGGGGATAACCTTCCTCCGGCATGTCTTCTGTCAGGGTTAGAGGGGGAAGAAAGCGCCTTTCCCTCATTTTAGGTCCCCGGGCAGTGGCTGTTGAGTGGTGCAGGTCATGCTGCAAACATGGTGGCTCAGCCCGCTTTCCTGAGGAGAGGGGAGGGCGGCGGGACAGCCTCTCTAACCTCCCTGCCTTGTTTTCTCTCTCTTCCCCAAGGCTGCAAGATCAAAGCCCTGCGGGCAAAGACCAACACCTACATCAAGACTCCCGTGCGGGGCGAGGAGCCGGTCTTCATGGTGACGGGACGGCGGGAGGATGTGGCCATGGCCCGGCGGGAGATCATCTCCGCGGCCGAGCACTTCTCCATGATCAGGGCCTCCCGCAACAAGGCCGGCACCACGTTCGGCAGCGCTCCCACCTTGCCGGGGCAAGTCACCATCCGGGTGCGCGTGCCCTACCGCGTGGTGGGCTTGGTGGTGGGTCCCAAAGGAGCCACCATCAAGCGGATCCAGCAGCAGACCAACACCTACATCATCACGCCCAGCCGGGACCGGGACCCCGTCTTCGAAATCACCGGCGCCCCGGGCAACGTCGAGCGCGCCCGGGAGGAGATCGAGACCCACATCGCGGTGAGGACGGGCAAAATCCTGGAGTACAACAACGAGAACGACTTCCTCTCCAGCAGCCCCGACTCCGGCATGGAGAATCGCTACTCGGAGGCCTGGCGGGTCCACACGCCGGCACCGGGCTGCAAGCCCCTCTCCACCTTCCGCCAGAACAGCCTGGGCTGCATCGGCGACTGCTCCGTCGACCCTGTCTACGAGACCCCCCGGCTGAACGACCAAAACGACTTCAATTATGGTTACCTCTTCCCCAACTATGGCGTGAACAAGCAAGATCTGTATTACGGGGTGCCGGAGTCGGGTGCCCCGATGTGGGCTGGGCAGGAGAACACCAACCCCGTCTCCGTCCTCTTCTCCAAGCAGCAGCGGTCCAGCAGCACCGGCGCCATCCACCCCAATTCGCATCGCTCCCCGTCCTCCTCCATCCAAGAGCCCAATCTCTCGGGTCTCCCCAGGCGGTCGCAGGGGGAACCGCTCCAAGGGTTTTCCAAGCTAGGGACGACGAGCGCTGCCCGGACGTCCGTCTCCAGCAGCCGCGAGTGCATGGTGTGTTTCGAAAGCGAAGTTACGGCGGCTCTGGTGCCCTGCGGCCACAACCTCTTCTGCATGGAGTGCGCCGTGAGGATCTGCGAGAGGACTGATCCGGAGTGCCCGGTTTGCCACGCTGCAGCCACTCAGGCCATTAGAATATTTTCCTAAAGAGACAGAGCAGGGCATTGGGGTGGGGGGGTGGGGGTAGGAAGGGAGCGTGGGGGGGGCCAGGAAAGACAAATGATGATGATAATAATAATAATAATAATGATAATGATAATAATAATAATAATAATGACATCTGAAGAACAAACAAATGAATGAAAGAATAAATTAATTTAAAGAAGAAGAAGAAGAAAAAAAAAAAGAAATTATTTTACAAGCAATGTATGTTATTTTTTAAAAAAAAAAAAGTGAATAATAAAATTAAAATGAATAGCAAAGCCAGAAATTTTGAAGGGCGAACGATGCTCCAGCCTGCAATGTCTTTTTTAAAACAAGTACTCTGAACGCACACTCGGATCTCGCAAGCAAAGCGGTTTAGTTCAGTTTTTTTTGGTGGTGAGACTGGGACTTCTCTGCATTGACCAAGCCGGGCCATCGCCATCGGACGGGGAAGGGAGCAGGGACGCGGGGAGGGCCCTGCCAGCCGTCCTCCTCCAGCCACCTTCGATCTTCATCTTGGTCTGAAGCCCCTACTCTCCTCCCCCCCAGGGATGACAGCCCAAATAGGAGCTCAGAAAGAAACAAATAGAAAGAAAGGAAAACGGATGTCGGGGATTTTAGAAGAAAAAAACAAGAAAGAAACCATCAACCTCTGGGAACCTGTTAGAACGAGGGCACAACTGTATTACCTCAAAGATTTAAACAAAAAAAAAAAACCACAGCAGCTAAAGAACTTTTATTGTTTTCCTTTTTTTCTAAAAAAAAACCAAACAAAAAAAAACACACAAAAAAAAAAGAAAATCAAACGAAGAAGATGAAGAAATAAAAATGGCGCCAGTGAAACTGAAGAAGGTTTGGAAGAACCTATTGGAATCACACTGGGCGATTATTAGCATTTTATTTTATTATTCTGAGCCACCGTGGAGTCTGGAACTTTGTTCTTTTTTCCTTATCCGAGCAGGGATTTGTTCATCAGCCGAATCAGGAGTCACTAACAGGGTATTTCAAAAGCGGTCCCGAGTTCCCATCCATGGGGGGAGTGTGTTGATTGCCGCCTTCCCGTAGTTCACTCTTCATCCTTTTTTTTTTTTTCCAAGCGATGCCAGCTGCAGCTCACCCAACACCGCGCACACACACACCTAACATTGTGCTTTTCTTTAAAAAAAAAATAAAAAATATATATATATATATCTCGCACCAAAACCTAAGAAAGACGATCATGCAATACAGGCGATGAGCCCACACGAAACCAACGTGCATCCCAACAGAAAGCAAAAAAAACCACAAACCAACCCCGAGTTTATATATATAATTTTGTTGTCGTCGTTTTTAAACTGGACCAAAACTTTTGTTACCCAAAACCGAGTGGGGGGAAAAAAAAAAAAAAGAAGAAAAAGTATTTCTTTATGGACCAAAACCTCTTCAGCTGTCCTTTACCTGGATCTTCCTGAGGTTGGCCACTTTTATATATTATATTTTTTTCAGAACGGAACAAAACAAAAAAAAAAAATGCCTTGTTGAACATCCTTTAATCATTTCAAGACTCCTGGTTTTGTTAAATCAGATACTTTTTAAAACCCGTGGGGAAGTGGGAGAGGATGGGCTTCGAGTCTGGCTTCTGTGCCAACGCGCACGAGATGCAAACCAGCATCTTCGACGTCATCAGGTTTGTTCGGCCAGTCTCTGGATGCCAAAATGCTGTGATGGTAAAGTTGTGTGTTGGATTAACCTGTCGAGTACCAGAATACCTGTCTATAAATATATGTGTGTATATATATATAGGCACTTCGCTCATCAAGCACCTATATATATATATATGTGTATATAAAATTCTATATCTATATCGTTTTTCTCCCACCGCCACCGCTTCCCCGTTTCCTGCCCCTCGACTTCTGCTCGCAGATCCTGGACCCTGATTTAGAACTGAACCAACAAGTTTCACAACTTGGGCAGAGATGGTTCTACAGCAAAAACACACACACACACACGGGGAAAAAAAAAAATCAATCGCCTGAGATTTTTTATTTTTTTTTTTTTTCCCTTTCAGTTACAGGAGACTTTATTTTCATCGTAATAATATTCCTGGGAATATCCCCTCTTCTGCTCGTTTTGCTGCCGCTTGCGCCCGGTTGCCACCTCCGCCCTGGTGTGGTCGCTCGAGCCACCCTTGGCCACCGGAGGAGAGGCCGAGGTTGCCACGTTCGGGGCGGGCTGCGTCGATAAAAGATCCGCTTTTCCATCTTCAGATAGCGGGTGGAGGGGCCTGAAATGATGGTGCCTCCACCCTTGTGCATCAACGGTAAAATATCCCGTAGGGCAAGAGGTAGATGAGGGGGGGGGATGACGTTCCCAGGCTCTAGTGGATGCTGATGTTTTGGAAAAAAGTTAATAATAATAATAATGCTGTGCTAAAGGGACACTGTCAGGTGGAATTTGTACTCACCTCCTCCCCAAAGCTTTAAGAAGTCTCCGGCCGCTCAGTTCCCCCCGGGTCCGGGGGTGCGCGGAGCTGTTTGCCCCCGGGAGCGGGTCGGGATGCGGGCGCTTCCCGGGGGAAGGTGCCGTGTTGTGGACCCGCCGGTGGGAGAGCCGTGGGGTGCTGTGGGGGTGCCATGGGGGTCCCGTGGGGGTGACAGCGGGCTGGGGGTGCTCCGGCCGGACTCCCAAAGCCTCCCCGGCCCGTTGTGTCCCAGGGCGCAGTGACAGCCATCCCCCCCACTGCGGAAGCATGGCCCCCCCAAAGGCTTCAGAGCCCCCAGCCAGTGCTGGCCACATCCTTTCTAGAACTGGCCCAGTTCTCCTTCAAAATCTGGCTTCCGTTTGGTCCCAGTAAAAGATGGGGAAGGGAGAGGGGGAACGTTTCTGTTCTCGGGGCGGTAACCTCTCCCCTCTGTCACCCCCTCCTCCGTCCTGCCCCGTCCCCCCCCCCCCCACCCCCCGGGTTGGGATTTTTAACCTTTTTTGGTAAAAAATCCCCCCGCGGGTGTGGGGGGGGGGGGGGGGGGGGGGGGGGGGGGGGGGAATGTGGGGGTGGGGGGGGGGGGGGGGGGGTACGGGGTGTGTGGGGGGGTCCAACCACCCTTCGGAGGGGCGTTCGGAAATGGTGGTGGTGGTGGTGGTATCGGAGGGGATTTAGCTGGAAAAATTGCAACGGCAAATGCTTCCCCGGCGCAGAGTCCCCCGGGGCCGATGTGTTAGTTGAGTGACTAGTCGTTGTTGGCTGAGTGATGTTCGTGGTAATGTGAGCAAGTTTTTGATCAATGTCTATTTGATGCCAGGTCGTGAAGAGGTGGGTGGGAGCGGGGAGGGGGGAAGGAGACCCCCATGTCGGGGACCTGGGGTGGGGGGGGACCTATTCTAGCACTGACCCTAGGGAGTGGGGAGAGAGGGGGGGCGGGGAACGGGACGGTACGGGGTGCTCTTGGCCGCTCCCTTTATCTCCTCCCTTACCTTGACAAGCGAAAACGATGTAAAAGCCCCCTGCATGCTGAAAAAAAAAAAAAAAAAATTTAAAAAAAAAAAAAAAAAAAGGAAAAAAAAGGAAAAAAAAAATCCACCTTTCTTTTTAGAAAAAAAAAGAATAGGAAAAAAAAAAATTTAAAAAAGAAATAAATAAAAAAGGAATAATGACCCAAACAAACGTCCATGCTTGCTGATGGGAACCGGAGGGGGCTGTCCGTCTGTCCAGGCAGCGGCACGTCTGCCCCCCCCCCGCAGACGAGGTTCCTACTCAAGTCTCCAAGTTGGCCTTTAATAAAATCTTCAGTTCCAATAACCTTTATATATATATATATATACATATATATATACATATACATATATATTAAAAGAAAGCTTGATGTAGCAGTTCTAGTTTAAAATGAATAGAAGTATTTCGGCCCCTGTTTTATTTTGATTTCTCCTTTTTCCCCTGCTTTACCCGCCCCGTATACCCCCCCCCCCCCTTTCCCCCCCCCCCCCCCAACTCCATATTTTGATGTAGCAACTTTGGAAGACAGAAAAACAGGCGCTGTAAACCCACTGAGAGCTACCTCTGGCCCTGGAGGAGGGGGCTGCATGGGGGGGCTCGGCCCATGCGGGAGAGCTGTGGCCCCCGCCGCCCCCCCCCGGGAGCGGGGCAGTCCCTGGTAGCACCCATGGGGAGCCCGATTGCGGGGGCTTAAACAACAAATTTTGCGTAACTTCTTTTTTTTTTTTTTTTTTTTTTTTCTTTTTTTTCTCTCTTTTTAAATATATGTATATATATAAAAATCTTAAAAAAAAAAAAAATTAAATAAAAACAAAAAACGAGAAAAATGCCCATGACCTTAACTATTTGCTCTGACTTGTATCTTCCTTGATAGGTGACTAAAACTGGCTTGTTGGTCTCATTCACCAGCAATAACGGGAACTAAAGACAGACCCCCTCCTCCCTGCACCCTGCCCTGCCCCGCAGAGGGGTCCCCGCGGGGCTCCCTCTGCCTTCCCCCGGCCCCGCTGGGGGGGGCCTTTGGGGACCCGCCTTGCCATAGGAGCCCCCAAACCTCAACATCCCTCCCAGGACGCGGTGGGGTGACCCCTGTGGGGTGCTGGGGTGAGAGGGGGCACCCTACTTGCACCCGGGGACGGAGGGTGGCACGCAGTGCCGGGACCCGTCGGAGCCGCCGGGCTCTTCCCCCCCCCCCCCCCCCCCGGGTTTGGGGGGTTTAGGGGCGGCAAACCACCCCCGCCCCCCCCATGGGGGGCTTCGCTTTCCAGCTAGCCACTGGGCCACCAAAACTGGGCCAGCTCCTGGCAGCGGCAAAACAAAGCGCGGGCAGGATGGGAAGCGCGGGCAGGATGGTGGCCCGGGATGACGCGGGTGGTGGCCCAGGACCGCACATGTGGTGGCCCCACGCAAAAAGGCGCTGCTGGTTTGTGGGAGCGGGGTTGTCCCCGAGTGTTTCCATCTGGATGGTGGAGCCGGGTTGGGGACGCGGCTGAGGACCCGACCGTGACTTGCCATGGCCCGGTGAATGGTGGTGGCCATCTGGGCAATCCTCCTGCTGCGTCGGGGCACGTTCACAGGGCGGTGGGACAGAGGGCAGGTCCCCCAAAACCCGGGGGGCTCGGAGTGTCGCTGGGGTGGAAGGTGCTGAGCTGTTGGCAGGAGGCTCCCAGGTGCCGGCGGAATCAGAGCTGGGGGGGACACAGTGGGGTGACTTGGTGACGGACACCCCGGTTCAGTGCTGGGGGGGGGGGGTTCCGGGGGGCCTTTGCCAAACCGCAGCCGATTCCGGCTCTCACTGGACCCGAGGAGCGGGGGCTCCGGTGCGTCGCTGGGTTTGGGACTCATCCTGCAGCCTTTCCCTGGGGACGTGGCCTCTGGGGCAGAGCCGGGACAGCGTCGGGGCTGTGGGAGCTGGGGGTCCCCGGTCCCGGCTCCGGCGTGTGACAGCTGGGCGCTGGGCAGGGGGTTTCGGGGTGATGCCAGCGCCGCCCTGCCCTGTCCCCCAAAACCCGCCGCGTCCTCGGTGTTTGTCATCTGTCGCGTCGGGGACGGGGACTCCTGGAGAAGGGACGATGCGGGGGAGAGGGTGACGGAACGTAACAAAGGGAAACGGAGGGATAAAGTAATATCACGCTGTGATGTCATCCTCATCGACAGAAATTATATAGAGAATAGTGTGTATTATAATACATAACAAAAGAAAAAAATAAAAAAAAGAACCAAAATTGGATTTATATTTAATGAGGAGATACTATAAAAATATCTTGTCCTAGCTCCCATTTGCAAAAGTATTTTTCAGCTGGAGGGATATCTATTATTTTTTTCTCTTTTCTTTCTTTCTTAAAAAAAAAATACTAATTTCCATACATACAAAGGCTCAGACTGTTAATATTGTGAACCTCTTAGATCAAAATGCTCCAACCTGTTTATTTGGTATTTGAAGGGTTTATTTTGATGCATTTACTGGTGTTTTTTAAAGAGAGAGAGAGGAGGGAAAAAAAGACTAAGATTTTAAAATTAGAACATTTCTTTATAATTTAATATTCTATTTTAATAAATGCATTTATTACATGTAAATGTAGCAAGGAACTGGGCTAATAAAAATACTTTTTATTAGGTAATTTATTATAAGAAAAAAGGATATTTTATTTTATGATAAAGTGATCCTTAAAAGTTTAGAAGGTTTAGAATATATGTAGGTTAAAAAATACATTTGTATCCAGAGTATTGCTTAAAAAGTGTTTTTAATATATGTTTCCTTTTTTGTGTGTGCGTGTGTGTATGTAAAAGGTGATAGTTATGGTGCAGATAGCCCTTTCCAGAAATAAGAAATTAACACAGTTGGATGTATTTAAAAAGCTAAAATAGTTGAAAAAAAAGGAAAAAAAAAGGTAATTAAAAACCAGAGAAGTAGAAGAGAAAAACCACTATGAATCAAAGCCCGTGCAGTCGTTTCGAAGCCCCCCGTCCTGTGGTTGCCCTTGGCCAGTGAATCCCTTTGCGCGGGGTCGGGCTCGGAGCGCTCCGAACCCTCTGTGCAGGATGCGGCCCCGGGGCTGGGGGGGCTTTGGGCAGTGTCGCCCCCGCTGCCGCTGGGCACTTCAGCGCATCCTGGGGGTCCTGGGGGTCCAGCTCCAGGGATGGAGTTTGCTCCGGCTGTGGGTTCAGTGGGAGCGTGGGGGCCTGGGGGGGGGTCCGGGCGCTCTCAGAAAGCTTTGCCTTCCTCCCCTCTTCATCCTCCTCGGTTTCCTCCCGGCCCTTGTCCCGACCCGGGGAGCCGGGGGAGAGACTCACCATCGATGGGGCTGCAGTGGGTTTGAGAGAGCCCCGTGTGAAACCCTTCTTGTGGGGGTGGGAGGATTTAGGGTCCTTCCCGCAGCCTTGATTGGAGGGACCAACAGCCACCAGCAGCCTGGATGTCCCCGGGGTGGGACTGTGGTCACAGCGTGGCTCTGTGGCCAAAGGGACAGAGGTGGCTGTCCCTTGTCATGGTGTCATGTCCCTGGTCATGGGGTGGCTCTGTGGCCGAGAAGAGCGGTCGCAGGGTGGCTCTGTGGCCAAAGGGACAGAGCCATGGTCATGGGGTGGCTCTGTGGCCAAGAAGAATGGTCACAGGGTGGCTCTGTGGCCAAAGGGACAGGGCCATGGTTGCAGGGTGGCTCTGTGGCCAAAGGGACAGGGCCATGGTCATGG
>JARKVS010000593.1:0-10759 GCA_030770645.1 Numenius phaeopus
ATGTGGGGTTGGAAGGGACCTCTGGAGATCATCTAGTCCAACCCCCCTGCCAAAGCAGGTCCACCCAGAGCAGGTTGCACAGGAACATGTCCAGGCAGGTTTTGAATGTCTCCAGTGACAGAGACTCCACCACCTCCCTGGGCATCCTGTTCCAGGGCTCTGCCACCTTCAAAGTAAAGAAGTTCCTCCTCATGTTTAGATGGAACTTCTTATGTTCAAGTTTGTGCCCATTTCCTCTTGTCCTGTCACTGGGCACCACTGAAAAAAGACTGGCCCCTTCCTCTTGACACCCCTCCCTTTAAGTATTTTTAGGCATTGATCAGGTCCCCCCTCAAGCTTCTCTTCTCTAGACTAAAAAGACCCAAGTCCCTCAGCCTCTCCTCGTAAGGGAGATGCTCCAGGCACCTCCAACTGGACTCTGCGCCACTGATCATGACCCTCTGAGCTCTGTCTTTCAGCCAGTTCTCAATCCACCTCACTGTCCATTCATCTAACACACACTTCCTAAGCTTACCTATGAGGATGCTGTGGGAGACTGTGTCAAAAGCCTTGCTGAAGTCAGGGTAGACAACATGCACCGCCCTCCCCTCATCATGCACTGCCCTCCCCTCATCTATCCATCCAGTCATGCCATTGTAGAAGGCTATGAGGTTAGTCAGACATGATTTTCCCTTGGTGAATCTGTGTTGACTACTTCTGATAGCTTTCTCTTCCTCCACATGCTTTGAGATGACGCCGAGAACGAGCTGTTCCATCATCTTTCCAGGGATGGAGGTCAGGCTGAGCGGCCTGTAGTTTCCCAGATCCTCCTTCTTGCCCTTCCTTGCCTTTTTTCATTTCCTGCTTTGCTGTTAAAGAAAGTTTGTTCAGGACTTCCAGCTTTTGCTCTTAGCAGCAAAAAAAACCTGCAAAGTCACTAATTAACCTGGACTTTCTCTTTTCTTTTGCGTTATAGATGGCAATGGTGGCTTATACCGTGCTTTGGTGGATAATAAGATCTTGGATGACATGAAGCAGCGTGGAATACAGTATGTCCACGTATATTGTGTGGACAACATCCTTGTGAAAATGGCAGATCCAGTCTTCATAGGCTTCTGTGTTTCCAGAGGGGCAGATTGCGGTGCAAAGGTGAGGCGGTGCTAAGCTGGGCCATTTTCCAGCAGGGAGTTAAGGTCTGGTTAGGGCTGGAAGCTACTGGCAAGGGTGAGCTTAGATGAACTGGGGTGTTCACACCTCTGCCCAACAGTAGCTCACT
Organism: Numenius phaeopus; assembly: GCA_030770645.1. Classification (NCBI taxonomy): domain Eukaryota; kingdom Metazoa; phylum Chordata; class Aves; order Charadriiformes; family Scolopacidae; genus Numenius; species Numenius phaeopus. The sequence goes on from JARKVS010000593.1 coordinate 1,256, forward strand.
CCAAGCATGTTTAGAGGAGCTGCTTTGCAGCACTGCATTGCATTCAGAATCCCTACCTGTGGGTGTCCTCCTCCCCTCTTCCCAGAGTACTGTGGAAAATAAGCTTCAATTAGAGCAGGGACTGTAACAGCACAGGAAACTACAAACTGGAATTGCTTCCCCTTTATGCCCTGCCCTTTCTGCAAAGGCACTTGGGCTATCTAGAAGCTGCATTGGACTGGGTTGTGTTTTAGAAATCCACCTTTAAGTCTAATGGAGGCATTCCTTATGCACCACTGTGGAAGATGGGAAAAGCCAAACCAGCCTGGTTTGTCATCTGTCATTGTTTGGGCTGAGCTGGCCACTAAATTGGTTCTGTTTTGCCTGAAACCAGGACGTCACCCTGGAACAGGTGACGTGGGTGGCTGAGAAGGGGTTTGTATTACTTTAATCATTAACACTGTTCGTGCAAACAGGGAACTGAAGGCTAATAGCTGCAGACAATTTTCATTTAATGCCAGGTCCCAGTCCTTGATAAGAAAAGTGCCCCACAGTGTGCTGATTTGTTTTAACTGGTTTTTCTGTTGAGCAGCTGTGCAATTAAACGGTTGAGTACTGGGTGTTATGCCCAGTTTTTGGGTAAAATGTGACTCCAGGCTACTCCGTACACCCAGCACTGCTCTGCCCGTGCTCCTGAGGCACTGGAGCATCAACATCCAGCAGTCCTGTAGGATCCTTTGTATGTGGGAGTTGGAGTAGCGCTGGGATTTTCTTCCTCCTTGTCATAGCCCTCTGTCCTGTGGCTGCAGGTGGTGGAGAAGGCCTACCCCACAGAGCCTGTTGGGGTGGTGTGCTGTGTGGATGGGCTCTACCAGGTGGTGGAGTACAGTGAGATCAGTCCGGAGACTGCGCAGCAGCGAAGCCCCGATGGGGGGCTGATGTACAGCACTGGCAATATCTGCAACCACTTCTTCACAGTTGAGTTCCTGGAGATGGTGGCCCAGTAAGTTCCAGCAGACCTGCTAGGCAGTTGTGCAGTGCAGAAATGCCTCCAAGAGAGGGCTGTTCCTGTTTCCCACTCTATAATTTCAATTATGGTACTTCCTGCTCTGCTCTTCACCTCCTCTCTCCTCCAAACAGTCCGAAACAGCTGTGTGTCCTTTCTGACAGCCCCAGCGTGCTCTTCAGGCCTTCCCCGATGAAGCGGTTGCACGCGTTGCTGTAGTTAAGTCAACTGAGCTATACCAGTGTGTGACCTTCCTGGGCCTGCAAGGGTGAGCAGCCACGTGGGCTGCAGTGTGGTCAGTGATGCGGTCAGTGATGCAGCCGCTCACTGAGGATTTTCGGTGGGAATGTCACTCGTGCCATCCCTTGAGATAACAGAGCTTGGGAGAGAGGGTGAAGCTGGGGGAGTACTCTGCACCTTGGTGTTGGGAGATGGGGATGTGATGATGGGCATTCAGTGAGCAGCTGTATGACCTTCCTGAGGAGCTTGATCCACCCCTGTGTGAGGGATCTGCTCTGCTCCATTGTCATCCTAGTCAGGTAACAATTTGGGTTACCTTTTTTTATCCCTGCCTGCAATTTCAGCTTGACGATAGGTCCTCCCTCTCCTCTTAATTTTACCCTGTCATGTCCTGCTGGTGCAGAGAGTGCTGCTGACTGCACTGCTCTGCTTAGTGCGGTGTCCCTGGATGTGGCTTGGATCAGTTTAGAGAGAGCAACGTGCACAACAGTTGAGAGATGACCCAGAGCAGTAATAAGCCATCTGCTTCCCAGAAGAGTACTACTTTTTTGTGAATGGGCACAAAGTAAATGAACTTGTTTCTTTTCCTTTTGCAGGAAATATGAGCCGCAGCTGAGGCATCACGTAGCCATAAAGAAGGTGCCCTACATTGACGAGGAGGGAAATCTGGTAAAACCGCTAAAACCAAATGGGATAAAGCTGGAGAAGTTTGTGTTTGATGTGTTCCAGTTCTCTAAGTTAGTGGCAGACGTGATTTTATTTTTTCCTCCTTTTCTCAATGTTTGTTTGAATGACTGTAGGTTGTAACAGACCTTGCCAGGGAGCGTGTGGTTTGTGGGTTGTTAGAAAGGCTGTTGGATCTACACCAAGCTCCGGCACAACAGTAATGCTGCAGGCTCCCAGAGGTGTGGTCACAGGGTGCTCGGCAGCAGCCAGGCTGCTCTGACCATGCTCTCAGAACGGTTTGTTCTGCTGAGGATGTGTTGGCTGGCCTGGCCTCTGCCAGCCCTGTGAAAGAAAAGAAAAAAAAAGAAATCGAGCACAAAGCCAGCATTTAATACAAGCCCATGTTGGAGTATTCAGAGCCGCAGAAATCGGGTCTTTCAGGATTGTGGCTTCCATGACAACTGCAGCTCTGGGTTTTGGTGGGTGTCAGCCAGGGCTCAGCTCACACCCTTTGTGCTCCAAACCCAGGTTGCTTAAGCACCGTGGGGCCGAGTTACTGTTCCTGTGGGAACTCTCAATGTTGACTTGCCAAGCTCTAAAACATAGCTGAGAGCGCTGTGCTGTAGTGTTAGCGCAGTCAGGGGTACGTTGTGTTTAGGGAATGTGGAATTTTAATAATTTAGTAATTTAGCATAATTGTTCTTATAAAATCTATTTTCCAAGGTCTCAAATTCAGCTGTAAAGGTTCTGGCTTAGGCTTAAATAAATGGCAAAAAGAGACCTCAGGCAAACTGAGTTATCTTTCTTTGGGGATAGTATTTTTCTTTTTAGAGGATTACTTTAAGATGGAGGGCTCAAGGTTTGAACTGGTCTCCATTTCCTGACATGCCTCCAGTAAAGAAGCATCATACCAAAGGCAAAACCAGTGTGATGGAAACAGTGCTGAATTCTGAGCTTTGGAAGGACTCATTTGCAAACAGTGATTCCTTGTGCTTTTTTAATAACACTGCAAAACCAGCTTGGCAGCTGCTCTTCACACGTGAAATGCACAGATGCTGCTGTGGGATTTTTTAAATTTGCATTCCCATTTCTGGTAAACAGCTGTACCTAACATTCAGCTGTGAATCCTCCCATATTGCTTATTTGTCCCTGGGAACTGGTGTCCTCAGTTGATCCTTGCCTACAGACTCCAAAGTGGAGTGGGCCATTTCTCGAAGCAGGGCTACGGAGCTCTGACATGAGCCACAGAGCAAGGTGCTGGGTCCGAGCTTCAGGCACTGCGCTTCCCTCCAGCCTGCCCTGCTCTGGAGGGCCGTGAGGCTGCTGTGAGGTTCCTAAAGAAACTGGGCTTCTTGTATTTTTCCATCCTACAGCTGTGGTACTTCTTCCCTTTTCAGATGGGAGGTGGGTTTTCCTTAGCTTGACTGCCCCAGGCTGCATACATCACTGCTCCCTAAAATATATATGAGCCTGTCCTCATCGAAGTTGTTGTATCAGCAGGGATGCCCAGCTTTGCTTTTCATTATCATTGTTTTCTCCCCTTTGTCAATAGGAATTTTGTGGCATTTGAAGTTTTGAGAGAAGATGAGTTCTCGCCACTAAAAAATGCAGACACAGCTGACAAAGACACTCCTACCACCGCTCGGCAAGCCCTCCTGGCCCAGCATTACCGCTGGGCTCTCAAGGCTGGGGCCAGATTTCTGGATGAAAATGGTTGCAGGATACCGGAGAAACTCAGGTATCCTTCTGTATCCTTCTCTGCAGCTTCTCTGCCTGTGGCTGCCCAACCGTGCCAGCCAGCTAACGGCACGTGCAGTACTCTACAAAAGCAGGCATTAGTTTGATCACAAACTAATTGTGGATTGGCGTGATTTTCGTTCAGCTCGTCTTTTCTGAACACGCAGAGTAATGTCTGTTACAGCTCCTGCGCCATTTGTCATTGTGAGTGCTCTAGGCAGTAGTGCACAGTGCTCTGGGCTTTACCTCTGGCAGAGATTCCTCCCTTTGGGGTTGTGAGTTGACTCCTATTGGAGCTCATTAGGCAGGGGCAACCTTTCCCATTATTTGGATTTAGCCAGCCCAAGGAATTGTAATTTGTAGCCCTCGCCAGCTTTTCTGAATATGGCCCCAGTTCTTAAAGCCCAGCAAGATTCTCAGATGGGCTTAGGGATCAGCTATTAGAGCAATTACCGGTTCAGATGCTTCCTGCATGACACTGAATGGGAAGCTGCTTTTACTCTTCATCAACTCATAGTTTAATAAACCCACAAGCTGTTCATTTTACTTGAAAAGCACCTCTGTGAAAGCAACATTCTTGTTTTGATGAGAAGTATTTGGGACCTGCTAATTCTGTTTTATTTTCACAGTTTGTGTTTGAATAATGTCTGGTGCATGTGAATGTAACAAATGTCTTATCCTTCTGGATATCCTGTTCTTCGTGATCTTTTGAAGAAGATGCACTATTTTTTAAGCATAGCAAGAAGTTAATCCTGTGTTCTCTTTTCTAGTCTCTCAGGAACTGAAGATCCTCCAGCTGTGTGTGAGATTTCTCCATTAGTGTCTTACTTTGGAGAGGTGAGAATAACTATCTGTGGAGGTATTTTTAAGAGTGTGGAGGTATGCATCTGATTTCCTTCCAAACACGGGGGATTTCTTTAGCCAGGGCTTGCTGAGAAATGGTAAGATCAAGGGAACTAGGACTTGGGCTCTGAGTTCTGTTTGTGGTTCCACTATGGTTTACTCTTCAGCAGTTTGTTCACTCTCAGTTTTAGCCATCAGTAAAATAAGATTTGCAATGAGCTTGCACAGTTTCATTGAGACTCACAAATACTTTAAAATGACAAGTGCAGAACATTGAAATTACAAAATCCATGGGGTCACTCTATTCAGTTCTATGCTAATTTGTGCCCCTCTGCCATGGTGAGTGAATATTGAAGAAGTGTGATATGTACATTGGCTTTAAAGAACAGATTTCTCAACTTTCCCTCTGAAAGTAATTGATCCCGGGAAAGCTGTTTCCATTTAGTAGTGAGAAGAGGTGCTTCCCTGTGTTGGACAGATGGGGTAAGAAATAGTGGATTGCAGGAGGATGTGTGGGCACTGTGGGGAAGGCCGGTCATAAAACTTGACATCTTCACTAGGTTTCCACATGCAGATGGCAAACTCATCACAGTCAATTGCAATGAGTTATGACTGAATTGTAAGAACAAAATGAAAACAAGGCAATTTAAGTTGTCATTTCTTTGTTAGGATTATTCTAATGTGAGTACACACCTTCCCGTGCCTGCCCCTCCCCAGGAAGCTTGCTTCTGAGATCCATAGTTTTACGGTTCATTGGTGCTTGTCCTTCATGAACCTCAGGCTTGGGGCTGAAATGCTTTCCATCTCTGCACTGGGGAAACTGTTGCTGTTGTCTGTACTTCCTGTGACCTTTTAACTTTTTAGGACATTACGTAGACTTAAAAATAGTGTAGGTAATCAATCTGATGCATTTATGACCTAACAGTACTGTTTTCACACGTCCTCAGGGTCTGGAGGTGTACATGAAGAGCAAAGACTTCCCTTCTCCCTTTGTACTCGATGAAAACAAAGCGGAAATGCTAGAAAATTCTTGAAGAGGAGGGAGGCCTTTCCCCCCTCAAATCAGATATCTGTCTGTCAGATCCACTAGAAGAACTGACATTAATAAAATGTCGATATGAAGTGCATTATAAAGAAAAAAATTGCTTCGCAGTATCAGATCAATGCCAAATCCTTGCAGCAGTTGTGTTTACACACATGTGTGTGCTCACCAGTTCTGTTTGGTAACTTTGAAGGCTATGCCTTTTACCTCAATGTATTTCATAGCCTTGGATGTGAATGAAGATTAATACCTTGCAGCCACCAAACAGATTTTATATTTCTTATTTGCTGTGCATACAATTATTTAAAGGAGCCAGTCATAGCCTAATAAATCAGCTTTGCTTTCAAGGAGATTAAATCTCTTCAGTGCCTTGTTAGGTATCTTCCTTGCGCTGGTAGGTTTGAGGGTTTTTTTGGTTTTGTTTTTAAATTGTGTCCACAACTGAAGAATCAGTTTGGTCCGTCTTTTCCCTACTCTTGTGCTGGTCAGAAGATCCAATTCAGCAATTGCATCCTCCAACCAGATCACCCAGAGGAATCTGCTGTAGGTAGGGATGCTGTTGTGTGTAAGCGCTGCCTGAGGTTTGGATTCCCAAGCAGAACAGACTAGTTTGTATGTCTAGGCTTGCTGGTGCCATTCCAAGAAAACATAAGTAAATATGCAGCTTAGACTGATTGCTCTTTACATCTGTAGTGACCTGTATTTTTTAACTAAAAAAAAAAAAGAAATAGATGATGAGGAATTTTTTCACAACAACCCTCTGCTCTTCCTGTCTATAACAGACATGTATTTCACTTCTCAGTTTTCTGTTTAATGTATACAATATCCCTCAAAGGGGACTCTTTTAAAAAGTACCTGAAAGTAATAAGAGGTAGAATTTAATGCTTAACCAAAACCAAAAAAAGACTTAATCTCAGCATAACCAGTGTACACAGTAAACCACCAGCCTCTGCTTCTACAGTTTTTGGCCAGCTAGTTTTCCAGCACTCTTTCACTTATGAAATAATTATTTAGGTGCCTTCCTTTTAAATATATTACTAACCATAAGGTAAAGTGTCAGCTAATTAAGGATGCTGATTGCTAGAGCATCTGTAGCATGTGAACTCTGCCCTGGCCAAGGGGTCCCAGGGTGGCTGTGATCCCCAGGGTGTGCGTGATCCACGACGGATCGTTCTGTTCAGCCTTTGGACGCTGCCCTGCGAGCTCCTGCCACACAGGTGCCGGTGCTGGACACACCAGAGTCCTGCTGCCCTCTGGGGGGGGGCTCCGGGTGCGCTGCTGGGGGGCCTTTGCTTGAGGAGCACTCTATAGTTTTCCCCTAAACCGGGTGTTAGGGAAGGTGGTGAGGAAGATGCCTCACCTGGAACGTTGTTATTTCATGCATCTGCTTCTGCGGAGGAATTGCTGATGCTATTTTATTAAGCATAAATCTTTTGAATAATTTGCACGGCTTTCTGTAATTCCTGACCTGAAGCTGTATTCAGAATGTTGGGGAAGTATAAAAATGGCTTTGAGAGTAAATACAGTTTGTAAGTAGGCTTGTGGTTGCCAAAGAAAGCGTCTAAATGTCAGTGGCAGGGTTTTCAGGTATAGAGTGTATCTGCATGCACCTGAGTAATGAGCCTCCTGCACGTGCAAACCAGCTAATGACAGTTCTGATTACCTCATTCGGCATGTGCAGCCAGTAATTCTCATTTTAGTATAAATTAAGTATTTGTCCTTGACACTTAGTTCTGTAATTATTTTCGCGCAGTGTTTTATGGGTCATTCCGTTCCTGTCAGTCAAGTTTTATATCTGAGAGCAAATTGTGTTGCATCTTTGTGAGTATTGCTTGTCAATTCAGGCACATGCTCGTTTTAAATTGCACTGTGCTATAAAGAAAGTGCTTTCTCTTTTGAAACATTGGTTCCCATGTGCTTTAATCGTGTGTACACTGAGCTGCTGACATGTTTTTAGAGGTTGTTTTCAAGGAGAAGCTGAATTAGAATGCTGAATGCCGTGTCTGTTGTTTTTTTTTTTCTGTGACTCCTCACATTTTAAACTGGAACATGGAAAGAATTTTGAGAGAACTTTTAAAAAAAATTAAAAATCTTTCCTGTATGTAACAAAGTAATTCTTATGCCTTATGAAATGAAAAAAGTACCTGACACAAAGGGACACATGTAGTACTCCAGGAACTTTTGGACATCTAAGCATTTTTATAATAAAGACATTACTGTGATTTCTATGTGTCTGTCTATGTTTCTTGTCCATGAGGAAAATACACTTGTCTTTGTCCCTACGTCATGGATGTTGTCACCACAGCTGCAGGACACTGAGACAGTGTCACTGACGGCACGGCTGGAGACTGCAGTGCCCATGCTTCGGATGGTCAGGGGGATGTGGAACTCAGCAGAGGGTAACTCCTGAAGGGGGCTGACACTGTGGGATGTATTTTTCATCAGAAAACAGAGACTGTTCTTGCCTGCAATCCTGTTTATTTTTTTTCCCCAAGCTTTTCAACTCAGTTTACTGAGGGGATGGAGTTTAATTGTGGGTGGTGGTGGTTTTCTTTTATTTAAAGTGGATTTGAGTGATCTGGATCGGAGTCAGGCTTTTGCAGCTGTTGTGTGGGTGAGGAGAACTTGCTGTGGTGCAGCTTTTGCTTGGGCTCCCATTGACAGGCACTTTTTAAACAGGGCTCTATTTATAGAACGATCAGTAGGGGAAGTAATTTTTTGCAAATGACAGATTGTCCTTTCTTTTTGGTGTTTAGTGCTGAACCCAGCAAAGGTCAGAAGTTGATATTCTTCCTTCCTTACCTATTTCACCCCATATTTTTCTTTTGGCACCCATATGAAAGCTGCTGGGTTTTCTAATGTGCCTTTAAGCTACGTGAATCAGTAGTTTCCTGTGACAGGAAAGTAAATACTAAAAATTGAAAGCATGCTTCAGGCTTCTGTTAAATTGTACCTCAGCTTCTTTATGTGGAGTGTTCATATCTACCAGAATTGTTTGCTTGCTTAGTTTTTTTAATCATGAAACGCTCAGAAAAACACCCTATTTTCATTTTTATCTAGAAATCTAGTGTGAGGTGGATTCCAAATTTAAAGGGTTAAATGATGCGTGTTCACTGACTAGTTGGGCACAGCTGAAGGTGAGCTCAGTGCCAGCACTTAAAGCAGTTGCTTCAATGCTTTCTTTTTCCTGTTGGGAGTATGAGCCTGATCTGGAAGTAATGGTTATTACAGAACTGCAGTCACATTGCAGCCCTGAATGCGATGTGTATCACTACACAGTGCTCTTCCCTGTTCCTCTGATAATGTCCCCTGCCCACTGATAACCCACTGATAACGTCCCTCCTTCGCCCCAGCGAAGGTGTGGAGAACTGTTAGCACAGGCAGTGACGAAGGGCTGGGGGTCAGTGGAGAAGCAGGTGAGAGATTCTGTGATTTTGTGAAGGAATTGTGTGGGACAAGTAGATGCTGCTGAGTACCAAAATTCAGCACCAGATCTTACGGAAGGGTTTATTTACACAGCCCCTTAAGTTGCTTTTCACTCACACGCATCCTCTCACAGATTTCAGTTGTCTACTCTCAGGCCTGTGTTCCCAAATTATCTGCCCAGGACCATGCACGTGTGATGTAGAGGATGAGGGATGCTGGCAGTCAAATGTGTCTCTGGGGTTCTCACTGCCAGGTGACACTAGACAGCTCTTCTCTGTCCCCTGGGAGTTGGCAGTTGTTTCAGATTTTCCTTGGCTCTGCTCACCTTCCTGGTGGGCTGGCAGGAGGAGCCATGGTGTCTGTGGTGCATCCTCCTCTTGTCGGGGCGCAGTGTCTTCTGCTGCTGGGCTGGTGCTGTGGCCTCACCAGGGCGTGGGTCTCCAAACTGGTGGGAGCTGCACCGTCCTGAGCTCGACTGATGGGAGCACACAGGCACTTCTGTTAATTGTCATTGTTTTCCCTGATGACCTCCCACATGCACATTTCCATTTATGTTTCTTTCAGG
>JARKVS010000593.1:11159-37141 GCA_030770645.1 Numenius phaeopus
GGGCCCTTGCCGATGGGGAAGGGTGGCCTCGGGCTGGGGGCTCTGCTCGCAGCAGCCTCCGGCAGCTCCCCACCCGGGAGCGGTTCGTGGAGAGCAGGCTGCTTGAGGGTGCTCCAAGCCATATCTTAATTTTATCTTAAAGCTGTGGCGGGGGGGGATGCGTTGTGTGTTTGAGGGGAATCCTGGCGTCTGCTAGTGGGCATTTGGGGGGCAGCATTGTGCTCTCTGGGCAGAAGGGGAAGGGAGGAAGATTTGGTCGTGGTCCCTTGGCCTTTTTTAGGGCTTGAAGGAGGAGCCCTGTCCTCTGCCCTGGAAAAGTAAAGGGAACTTTTCTGCTTTCTGTGGGAAGGCTGAGTGCGAGAAGAGCGGTCTCTGGCAGAGCTGTGTGGAAGTGACCTTCATGTCTGCTTGGGGGTAGGGAGTGGGCAGGCAGCTTTACTTGGGGTGGGAGTCTTGGGCTGGAGAAGCAGGGTGGGAAAGTGTGGGTCAAAGGGACAAGGTAACACTTGTTGCAGATAGAAGGTGAGGTGTCGCCCCCTATAGAGGCTTTACACGTGGTCAGATGAAGCGTATGAAGAACTTGTTTAGGGACACAGTATGGCAGCTTCTGTCTTATTAACAGATAGAGAAATGTGGGGACAGGGCACAAGATATTTCACCCTTCCTTTTAGCCTTACTCTTTGTCAGAAAAAAAAAAAAAGTAAGATGGTGGTGAATGCCCTCATGTGATCTTGTGCCTCATTCCTACCCATCCGAAGGCACCACAGTCAGTGCCTCTTTTCCTGTCCTACCTTGAGGAAACATGGGGCTGCTGGGTTTCAAGCATCCTTCTGCAGTAGGGAGATGATGATGTGGTTGGCCGGGCAGGTACAGCTGAAGGTGAAGGAGTGGGATTAGCATCTTGCGGTGTGTGTAGGGAGGGGTCTACAGAATTGTTGTACAGGATTACTGTACTGTCAGCAGTGTGGGAGGAAAAGAGAACTGTGTGCTGCGGGTTGGCAATGTGAGCACATTGACAGTTCTTCACTGAAACGTTGGCAGCCTCTGGGAAGTGCTGTGGCGTGTAGAGTGGTTTGTAGGAAACTGCAGGTTGTTCCCAAGTTACACTGGCACTGAAGCACCCTCTCTGTACACACAAATAAATAATTAGAAGCAAAATTCTACTCTGGTGAATTTTGGTAGGACTGTTAGAAAACTAACAAAGGGTAATTTAGCAGTTAATGTTTGACTGCCACTGCTCTCTAAATGGAGGAAACCTCTCTCAGGCTAATAGAGCATTTGCTGTCTGACTTTTAGTGATTTTGGTCTATATACTTCAGTTTTAAAAACACATTTTTTTTCCCCAGGACTAAACTTGAAAACATTGTGGTTTTGTCTTGTTCGTTGTTCTGTTGGTTTACTTCATTTTGATGTTGCTGTGGGTTGGTGACTTTATTTGTGGTGGCGGGGCCTAGTCTGTGTGACAGTTCCACATGTGTTTATCAGAGGCAGGATGCCTGGCTTTTCTTATCCAGTGACTGATACTTAGCTTATTTTGAGCGTTTCTTCTTTGCTGCAGTAATGTTTTTAGTTTTCCTTCCACTTTCTTCTGTTTCTTATTGTGCATGTGTGTTCTGCAGTACCTCCTCAGCCAGAGGGGAGGAAAGGCTCTTGGCTATTTCCCAGTTAACATCTGGGCAGATGCACAGGTCAGCCAGCGAAGGTTGTGATGAAAGTCAGAGCACTGTAGCGCTCTCTGGGTATCTCGGCATTTGGCAGTCTCTGAGGTTCTTGCAGCAAGTGGCTCTCATGTTTCTCTGAGCCTGCTGTGCCATGTGCCAGCATGTTATGTTTCTATTTTCTGTATCATCAAAGAAAATAAGCAATGGCTATCTGCAGTTGGAAACGGAGGGTAAAATTAAACTTACTCAATTCTGTGTTTCTTGCTCTGAATGAACTGGTAAGAGCTTATTTTTGACTGAGTAGGCTCTTAATGTCACACTAAATGTTCTTCCTCTTCCTTATTTTGTCTCCTAAAGAAATGGAAGCAGCTGTCTCGACTACAGCGGAGCGTAGTTCTCTTCCTGTTTGCCTTCTTGGCAGTCTGTGGAGTCATTTCATACATGAGCATGGGAGAACCGTGGAAAAGTATGTGTTCTGTATAGCTCGGAATTACTGGAATGTGGTGTTATATTTAATTAATTCCTCTAACTAGTTTTAATTTTTATTGACAATGACTGGGTGTGCCTATTAAAGTGCAGTTGTGAGGTGATTTTATGTGATATGTTTCAATGACTTTTTTCTGCTTAATGAGAAATATTTTTCATATGTGTTTTCATTATTTATCTTGACTAGAGCAACATTTTGTGTTAGTCAATTAAGACTTGGAGGCTATGGATTTTTTATTGTGTTTGTCTGTAGATATTGGTAACCCAAACCTAAACAGTAGAATAAGATAATCCTCACTTGGTTTTGATTGTCCATCAGATTAGAAGTTCCAAGCTTTTATACAATATGAAGGCGCATGTACTTTTGATATTATCTTACTGCCTGTATTGAGAAGCTGAAATAATAGCAATTTTTAAAAAAGCATGTGCCTTTTATCAGCCACCTTGTATATTAGGGAGGGTGTTAATACCAAAAGACACTTCCTGTCTAATAATTAGTGTGTGTTTATCAGTGTTTTGTGAATGGAAACAATTTTTGGAGGTGCGTCTAGTATATGAATGCAGCAAACCATTATAAATTTCTAGCTGTTGATTCCTTGTGCTGAGCAGTTTTGTGTGTCTAGGTCTAACAAACAAATCATTGGATGATGAGAGAACGGAACCAGAAATTCCTGGATTAAAGCTGGCAAATCCAGCTGTTTTACCAGCACCCCAGAAGGCAGATGCCCACCTTGGAGACTACCCAGAGCTTTCACCACAGGTACTATGAGAAGAAATGAGTTTTATAAAGCTACCAAAGAGTTTGTGAAAGCTGCAAATAGTGCTTGGTTCCAACAGTTATTGAGGAGAGAGGAGTTAGAACTTGCAGTAAGTCTGCTCTGGGCGGAATGCTCCTCTCTCAGGAAGGGCTTTGGTATAGTATTTCTTGGCTTTTCCTTTTTTATTTAAGTGTTCAGTATAGTATTTCTTAATCAGAGATATTCCTAGGAGTGCCAGGACTTTAGGCCATAGTGACCTCTTACTTGAGGCTTCACTTTCCTGCTATGATTAATTTGTTTGGACTTGGAGCACTCTGGACATCAGTCTTGCTGTTGCGAGGAGCCTAAATAGATTCATGGCTGAATATGAATGGAAGGATGCAGTCAGAGTCACACTGAATTGGAGTAGCTTTTCTGGTAGCTTGAAAAATAGCAGCAAAGAGAGCAGATTACATTAACAGAAGGGTTATATTTGTGGGGGAAGCGACAGGAAAGAAACACGAACTGACTGTGGATTAGTGGAGTAGAGGAATACTGGTTACTGTAAATATGCATGTGTGGCTTTTCCAGTTAATGAGTACAGAATTTTGTATTAAATCTTTCTCTCATTATGCACAAATGTGCATGCATTACTGTATAGTAATTCTTGGTATTACCTAACACTGGCATTGCATAAGCTTTTTTTTTTTGTGTCATTTTTGCTAATTCTAATAAAAATTTGCTGTGCCCAGTAAAAAGGAATCAAATATCTTTACAGTCCTTTGGTGGTGTCTTGTCCTAATTTAATATCAGATAGCAGTAGAGATAGTTTAAAAGTAGTTTATCAGTGTCAACTTAAAAACTGGATAATTTTACCACAGGTTTAAAACAAACAAAAACCTAAGGTCTTTAAGCATACCTTCCATTCAGGGCAGAACTTGCATGCATCAAAATATGATTGATCTGAAGTTATATTTATCACTGGAATGCTGTTGATTTATGGTTTGAAATTTTACCATCTCTGCAAAATACCAAGCACGTATTTATTTTTTTTTCCTTTATTTTCTCAGAAGCCGCCAAAGCCACCTCATGTTCGACGTGGTCCTTCCAATCTTCAGATCAAGCCACCATGGAGGGATGCGAGGCCGAAGGCCCGACATGATACCAGCAGGATTGTAGAAGAGCCTGTCCAGGCTGATAAGGAAGAGAAAACAGAGAAGTCTGTTATCAGGTAGAAATGTTTCCAGCAAGTTACAGTGCTCCCCCCCGAGATCGATTGCATGTTGAAGTGAAAATTGTAAGGGCTTTTTGTTGTCTGTGCCTGAGGTTGATTTCTTTCCTTGCGTATGTTTGTTCTCGGCTCTGGCCTGACAGCTGTTGATATCGCTAGGCCAATTTATTTAATTTCAAGGAATGTGTAGCTTTTCTGTTTTTACTGTTTGCATCATGGAACTGCAGAGGCTTTGAAGCCCTACAAGGCTGGCTGTATTTCTAATGCGTTTAGACACTCTTAATGCTCAGGAGAATTCTCAGTATCTGTAGGTTTCTGCTGTTTGTTTTGTAGTAAATATTAATGTACCAGTATCAATACAATAATGCTGTCACAAGTGTCTTTGTCCTGGGCCAGGCTTGGAAGATGAGACCCGTGTCAGTGTTGGTTAGGGGTATGATGCCACTAAACACATGAAGCCCAAGCTCAACTGGCAGAAGCTGTAGTCGTGCATGTAGTTGTGTGCGTGTAACCGTACAAGATACGCTTAGTCCTTTCTTAGGAAAGATTAATCATACAGTTCAAAGACCCGTTTTACAGATATAGTAGTATCTTTTATAAAGGGTCTATGCTGCTGTAATTATATTTATACAAAGTTATTCCCTAAGATATTATTGATTGAAATATTTTGATTTGGGACTAACTGAAGAGATGTAACTTGGATATAGAAAAGACTGCTACAAGTTCAGCAGAGGTTCTTAATATTTGGAATGCTAGGCTTGGGGTTTTTTTTATGTTTGTGTCCTTTTCAGCACCAGCACAGCTGAGCTGATCACAGCATCAGAACTCTGCCTGTGTCAGCATTTTGGCTGTTGGTATGATCTGAAATCTCTCAGAATGTCTTGAAGTATTTTGTTCTTGTGCTTCCGCTAGAACTCATTTTGTTAAATGGGTGGTAACAGGAAAACTTAGGAGGGCAATGAAAGCATAGTGATGACTATTTACAAATTTAAATAATAAAAGTCAGAAATGAAATAATGGGATTTATGTAAGTCGTAAGGTATGCTGACTGTAAAAAATATAAACTTTAAAGGTACTGTTAGCCTGGTTCCCTTAGGAGGCGTATCATGAACTCAAAGGCGACATATCTATACGTTAAACAGCATAGTTGAGATTGTTTGATCTTGATATGAGCATGGCTTGACTTGAAGGCTGTTCTGAAAAACTTTTCCTTCAGGAGATTCTTAATAAAAGCCTGTAAAAACTGATTTATACATCTGTGGTGGTAGGGAAGACTTGCAAACCCCTTGGTAGTAAAGCAAGTACTTTAAGTGGCTAGTCCTTTGTGCTTACTTGTAACTTTTCTAATGATCATTTGTGTGGTACTGTTTAGTGTTAGTGGCTCCTATGATCATTTCGGAAGTGGTAGATAACAAAATAGTTCTAATGCAGCATTCTCAAGTCTTTTAGTTATTTTTAGAAGTTCTTTATTAAATTCCATTGCCAAGATACTTAATGAAATTCCGAGAGCCTGTATGACACATTCTTAATCCAGTAAAATTTCTCTGGTGCAAAGTACTCTTTGAACAGAAAAATTATCTAGTGAACAACATAGATTTTGTATCAAGGATCAAAATAAATAACTCCCGCTTTATCGAAGTATCATGAGAAAAAGGAAATTCAGATATGATATAAGTCTCATTCATTTGTGTGACTTTCTGTGATCAAATTAAGTCTTAATTACGATCCCTTGTATTTGCAGCTGGAGAGGAGCAGTGATAGAACCTGACCAAAGCACTGAACCTCCGTCTAGTAAAATAAAGGAGCCGGAAAAACCTTCATCTGTGGAAGGTGAAGACCAGAAAGAACCAGGTAAAAGTACAGTTAATGATACCTTTCTTTCTGTTCACTTTTATGATTGAAGTTGTGCAATTCTTCCCCAGATAATTCTATTTTATTTATTTATTTTAATTAAAGGAAACAAAAAGCTTAGAAAAGATTCTTTACCTAGTACATGCAAGCCTTTCGGTGCCTTTATTCCACCATGACAGCCTTCACACTTACTAGAGTTCAGAATTTTCATTGAATTTCAGTCTCAGTTTTCAGTATTGAATAAGGAATATTCTGATGCATAAGTAAAACTTACCTGATGTGTCCGATGCCGTGGCAGGAAACCGTTTGCAGTGGCTACAATGGCCAGAGGCTGTCAGTGGGTTACGAAATGCATGTTAGACGCGCTGTTCCTTGCAGCTCATTGCTGCCTCTGTCTTCCCCAAAAGCGTGTCTGCTTCTGGAGAATCCATTGCATGTCCTCTCTTAGGTGCTACATAAACTACCGGTAACTACCAAAGGGCTTATTTACTTATATACAAACTTACGTGTGTATTCCCTCATGCAATGTATTTTTGCAGCAGCATTGTTTCCTCTGAAATTCTGAAATAAGGGGGCTGCAAGTAAAGAGGCTTCTGATTCTTTCTTCTCTGTTCATGGAGGGCATACACTCAGTTCTGATCTTCTTGCCCAGCTTGTTGCTTTCCTTAAACTGCTAGAATAGTATTGAAAATACTCTTCTAAGTGACAAATCTTTGAAATATGGCCTCTGTGAGGAGGCAAACATTCCCATCTTTTCTCCAGGAGAGGGATAGCCTAAAGAGAAAGGGCTTAAAAGGGACGGCTTCCTTTTTCAGCAGTGGTTTTCCTTTGCAGTGGTTCTGCAAAGACAGGGAAAGTGACTTCCTCTCTGAATTAAACTGAATTCTTTTTAAGGCTCACCAAAAAGCTGTAGAAGTTGTTTTTGCAGTTGCTGTCCTTGTGGAGTAAAGAACCTGTTGTTCTGCTTTCTGGATTCATACGAGGAAGTTCTGATATGATAAACGTGGTGTGATTGCAGTGTGATGTAGTTGGCTTTTGCTAGCTTAATGAATATGAGGTTAGTTACGCTGGTTGGTGTTTCCTGCTCTAGAAATCTTTCTTTGTTTTATAATTTTGCAAAATTTTAGCTAATGGGCTTGAAATTTCTCACGTTGGATGTGTAACATAAGCTCAACTTCATGGCAAATTGCGAGTGAAAGTTTCAATAGAACCATGGAAAAAGACATGACTCTGGCCAAGAGGGAAAATGTAAATTTTCTTCCTTTTTTTTATTAAATGAAAAGTGCAAGAGAAATCATTTTTATAATGTATTTTGAATTTAGCAGAAAGCAATGAATAAGACAGGGAAGATGAAGAAAAAATGGTATGTGCTAAGTTAGCCAAGGATTTTATTGAGCAGCTGAATTACAATTGATTTGAGCAATCTTAATTCTGGTATTTCCTGACTTTCAGATCTTTGAGCTTTAGTGATACTTATCTAACAACTGTGCATAGGATTATTTTAATGTTTTGTTTGCAGGAGTGACTTTTTTTTTTTTTGCCAGGGAGAGATCTCTCTTTCCACCTGGCTGAACTGCTGACCGGAAACACTCACTGTTGCTCTACAGGGGACAGGCTGTACTGGAAAGAATAATCCGAGGATGGCTTTTCCATCACACTGATCATTTAGTTTGGAAAAAGTTTATTTTGGGTAGAATGCAGCAAAATGGGGCTTGGTGTAGCTGCATAACTGCCCTGCAGAAGTCTTGAGCAAGGTCCTGTTTTCCTTTTGCAGTGCCCATAAACGAACGTCAGATGGCTGTGATAGAAGCATTCCGCCATGCATGGAAAGGATACAAGGATTTTGCCTGGGGCCATGATGAGCTGAAGCCTTTGTCTAAGTCCTACAGTGAGTGGTTTGGACTTGGGCTTACCTTAATTGATGCCTTGGATACCATGTGGATTTTAGGCTTAAAAGAAGGTAATTTTTTTTTTTTCCTCATCCATTTTTTTCCTCTGAAAGAATTCCTTATTTTCTGTTCAGGCAGTACCTGTTCAGAGTTCTTTGAAGGGAACGTGTATTATGTGTGGCCAATAAGTTTAGGTTTTGTATGAGGGTAAATATGCATATATGTATATAAATAATACGTATAAAAGTAAATATAACCCCCTCCCTCAACTATATTAAAGGATAGCATTTTTCTTGGAATAGAATTTTGAGCCAGAAAAAAATAATACTCTGCTGTTACATATAACAATGGATACATCTGCTAGAAACTGAGGAATGTATTAATAAACCTCCTGTTTTTTGTTTCTGTACTAAAACCCTAGTGCTATCTTTGTGCCATTATATAGCCACTGTAGGCTTTCTACCCAGCAGTCTTGCATAGTTAGCCTGAAAGCTCCAGTCAAGCAAAAAAATTCTGTAATTCTGTTGCAAAAAAGCCCTTGCTTAATTAGTATTTAAGAATTTGGGGGCTTTTTTGTGGTGGTTTTTTTTTTTTGTTGGTTTTGTTTTGTGATGCAGGGGGGTTTTTTCAGTGGTATTTAAAAACTTCTGAAACTCTTTATCTTTTTAGCCTTGGTAGATAGCCACCTTTGTAAACTTTTATCAGTCGGGCAGTTTTTTCTGTCAAGATAGGAGGAACAGAGCTGCTAGCAAGGGGACAATAAACAGTCAGTCTTTCATGGTTCTGTCTCTTCTACCTTTGAAGTTTGTGTAAAGTATTAAATCGAATGAAAACTCCTTATCATGTGGAGCAGCATGGGCAACAAACAGGAGGAGCTGGAGGCCATTGTGCAGCAGGAAAACTGTGATATAGTTGCCATCACAGAAATGTGGTGGGAAGACTCGCTACAACTGGAGTGCTGCGATTGGTGGCTACCAACTTTTCAGAAGGGATAAGAAAGGAAGGAGAGGTGGTGGGGTGGCCCTCTATGTTAGGGGCAGATCTGAATGCATAGAACTTAACAATGTGAATGACAGTGTTGAGTGTTTATGAGTAAGAATCAAGGGGAAGGCCAATAAGGCAGACATCATGGTGGGAGTTTGTTATAGACCCCCGAACCAGAACGTAGAGGCTGATGAAATATTCTATTCGCAGCTGACAGAGGTCTTGCGATCGCTCGCCCTTGTTCTCGTGGGGAACTTCAACTTCCCAGATGTGTGCTGGAAATATAGCACAGCTGAGAGGGAACAGTCCCGGAGGTTCCTGGAGTGTGTGGAAGACAACTTCCTAACACATCTGGTGAGGGAGCCAACCAGGGAAAGCACCCTGCTGGACCTGCTGCTTGTTAACAGAGAAGGTCTTGTGGGGGATGTAAAGGTTGGAGGTCGCCTTGGGCAGAGTGATCACGAAATTGATAAGAGTTTTCAATTCTTGGAGAAGCAAGGCAGGGAGCCGGCAGAACTGCCACCTTGGACTTCCAAAGGGCAGACTTTGGCCTGGTTAGGAACATGGTTGAGAGTGTCCCTTGGGAGACGGTCTTGAAGGGCAAAAGTGCCCAGGAAGGCTGGTCATACTTCAAGGAGGAACTCTTAAAAGCACAGGAGAAGGCCACCCTCAGGTCCTGAAAAATGAGCCGATGGGGAAGAAGACCAGCCTGGCTAAATAGAGAGCTTTGGCTGGACCTCAGGAGCAAAAGGAAAGTTTACGGTCTTTGGAAAAGGGGATTGGTAACTTATGAGGAATATCAAGCTGTAATGAAGCTATGCAGGGGGAAAATTAGGCGGGCCAAAGCTCAAGCAGAACTTGTTACGGTATCTTTAACTGCGGTTAAAGATAACAAGAAGAGGTTCTTCCAGTATATCAATAGAAAAAGGAAGACTAGGGAAAATGTAGGCCCACAGATGAATGAGGTGGGTGCCTTAGTGGTGGAAGACACAGAGAAGGTGGAGTTACTGAGTGCTGCCTTTGCTTTGGTCTTCGCTGCTAAAGCTGTCCCTCATGAATCCCAGACCCTGGAGGCAAAGGGGAAGGTCTGGAGAGAGGAAGATTTTCCCTCAGTAGAGGAGGACCGGTTTAGAGACCACTTGGCCAAACTGGACATCCTTAAGCCCATGGGCTCTGACAGGATGCACCTGCAAGTGCTGAGAGAGATGGCAGATGGTATTGCTGGGCCACTCTCCATCATCTTTGAAAGGTCATGGAGAATGGGAGAGGTGCCTGAGGACTGGAGGAAGGCCAATATCACTCCAGTCTTCAAAAAGGGCAAGAAGGAGGACCCAGGGAACTACAGGCCAGTTAGTCTCACCTCCGTCCCTGGGAAGGTAATGGAGTGACTCATTCTGGATGTCATCTCCAAACACGTTGAAGAACAGGAAGTTATTGGAAGTGGTCAGCATGGATTTACCAAGGGTAAATCATGCTTGACCAATCTGATAGCCTTCTATGATGTTATAACTAGTAGGCTGGATTAGGGCAGAGCAGCAGATGTCATCTACCTTGACTTCAGCAAGGCTTTTGATATTGTCTTCCATAACATCCTCATGAGGAATCTGGGGAAGTGTGGGCTAGATGAGGGGACAGTGAGGTGGACTGAGAGCTGGTTGTGTGACAGAACTCAGAGGGTTGTAGTTAATGGAGCAGGGTCGAGTTGGAGGCCTGTAACCAGTGGTGTCCCCCAGGGGTCAATACTCAGTCCAGTCTTGTTTAACATATTCATCAATGACCCGGACGAGGGGGCAGAGTGTATCCTCAGCAAGTTCACTGATGATACCGAACTGGCAGGGGTGGCTGACACTCCAGAGGGCTGTGCTGCCATCCAGCGTGACCTGGACAGGCTGGAGAGCTGGGCAGAGAAGAACCTAATGAGGTTCAAACAAGGCCAAGTGTAGGGTCCTGCACCTGGGGAGGAAGAATGCCAGACACCAGTATAGGTTAGGGGTGGAGCTGCTGGAAAGCACTTCTGAGGAGAAGGATCTGGGGGTCCTGGTGGATAGTAAACTATCCGTGAGCCAGCAATGTGCCCTTGTCACCAAGAGGGCCAATGGTACCCTGGGCTGCGTAGGGAAGAGTGTGGCCAGTAGGTTGAGGGAGGTCATTCTCCCCCTCTACTCTGCACTGGTGAGGCCACAACTGGAATACTGCGTCCAGTTCTGGGCTCCCCAGTTCAAGAGAGACGGGGAACTACTGGAGGGAGTCCAGCGTAGGGCAACAAAGATGATGGAGGGATTGGAGCATCTCCCTGATGAGGAAAGGCTGAGAGAGCTGGGACTCTTTAGCCTGGAGAAGAGAAGGTCGAGGAGAGACCTTATTAATGCTTACAAGCATCTAAAGGGTGGTTTGAAGGAGGATGGAGCCGGACTCTTTCCAGTGGTTCCCAGTGACAGGACAAGGGGCAACGGGCACAAGCTGGAACATGGGAAGTTCCATTCAAATACGAGGAAAAACTTCTTTCTGGTGAGGGTGCCAGAGCCCTGGAACAGGCTGCCCAGGGAGGGTGTGGAGTCCCCTTCTCTGGAGATCTTCAAGACCCGCCTGGATGCTCCTGAGTGATGTGCTCTGGGCAGCCCTGCTTTGGCAGGGGAGTTGGACTAGATGGTCTCTAGAGGTCCCTTCCAACTCTGACAGTTCCGTGTTTCTGTGATGTGTTTGCAGCTCTAGGCCTGAGAAGGCTATCTTGAAGTTTCATCAAGTTGACAGTGTGCTGGGGCTTTTTTTTCATAAAAAATTGTGAGCTGCATAGAGCTTTTAAAATAAATTATTAGTAATTTAGATATGTTGAAAACAGGTTGTTCATGAAGGCTTCTTCATATTTTATAGCAGTTCTTTTGCTGATTCCCTTAGAAGGCTCCTGGGCTTTCTTCTGAATAACAAATGTTATATAAATGGAAGTCCTATTTGCCATTGCCAGTCTTCCTCCCAAGCTGATGAATGCTCAGGCTTCTGTGAAAGAGGGCCTTACTTTTTCTGTTGTGCTGCTCAATAGTGCTAATGTCTGACAGCCAAGATGTTTCTGCTTTTCTTCTCAGTCTACCCAACATCTGAGATGTTTTTTCTCATGAGGACACAGTAGTCTCCTGTGGAATACCTTCCACTTCTGGGAAACTGGTTGTTCTTCTGGGCCTGCTGACAAGCAGGAGTTTCTGGAAGGTGTGAGATAATTCATGTTGGCTCATGCCTCTCACAGCGCGGGCTGAGCTAACTCACACGCACCCTGGAGTTAGAGCCTGTGCAAAAGCAGTCATTGAGTGATGCTGCTGATAAGGTGACTGGTGAATCTAAAATGGCTTTTTTTTACATTCCTTTTGAATTAGTAGTGTGATAACCATTTTGTTTCTGGGGAAAAAATTGTAGACTGTTGGGACTTCATGGGTTAAGTGCTGGAGTAGGAGGCAGGCTCCCCAGGACATTGCTGGACTAGTGGCTGTTAACTGAAAATATTATCTGTTTTCTTGGTAGTTAACAGCTTTGGTTTAAAAAGATTTCATTAAAAAGTTCAGAAGGCTCTTGTAGAAGTGTAACTAACTGTCTGGCAAGTCAAATGCAAGTGAATGGACTTAAAAGATCTCAATTTCTGGACTATTTTAATAAAAAATTCCTCGATTTCTTCTTCTTTTTTTTAGACTCTTAGGAACTTCTTATTTTGCCGGGTATTTCTGTGTGTGTGCGTCTGTTCTGCATGCTGAATAAGAATTAAGCCAATGGCAGTCAAACTTCTCCCAGCATATGCTCTTTGTTTTAGTTTTCCACCTAAAATTATCATCTCTGTAGACAGATATAAGTAACTGTCATGGATACATGGAGTGCTAATGTCTCTAGTCTAGCTGTTGGAATATTTCAGAAGTTCCTAACTGAAATACCTTTTCTGCTTTGCAGAGTTTGAAGAAGCAAGAAAATGGGTAGCAAACAATTTAGTATTTGATAAAAATGTGGATGTGAATCTTTTTGAGAGCACTATTCGTATCCTGGGGGGCTTGCTGAGCACCTACCACCTCTCCAGAGACAGCCTCTTCCTGGAAAAAGCTGTGAGTGACTAGTCTTACAAATGAAACTGGATTATGTATTCCATATTGGACAAAGCTGAGGGAAGATCCATCAGAAAGCTAAATGTTGATGTTTTTTAACAGTTTCATGTTGAAAATGGTGGGAAAGGGATTTACCATTAATCTTTTAAGCCTGAGCTTCTGTTTGCTCTCTGGATAACCTCAGAGCCCTGCTGTGTTTTATCAGGTATTCTTATATGTCTGTTCCTCTGATGAAGAGCTGACTGTAATAAAGTTCATGAAACAAAAGAGAGAATAAATGGTTGGCAAAGAGTAATAGTTGTCTTTTGTCGCCCTTTCTATGTGTCTTAACAGCATCAGCCACCTCTTTAGATTAGCTAGATGCAGTCAGTGATTTCAGAATTGCATCAGGTTGCGTAGGGACTACAGACACAAATGCTAGCAGCAAAGCAGAAACTCTAAATCGGTGGCCGTTTCATTCTTAGCTTTCTTGCACCGTCTAAAACTAAGCTGCTATTCTCTCTTTTTCTGTCTGCTTGGTGAGAGAAAATCTAAAGGAGTGTGCGTGTCTGCATATATTTATTTTTTGGTTTGTTTGTTGTTTTGTCGTGTGCTCTTGGATTTTCTTTAGAAAGACATTGGGAACAGGCTTATGCCAGCATTCAAGACCCCCTCCAAGGTACCATATTCTGATGTCAACATTGGCCGGGGCACCGCACATCCACCTCGATGGACATCTGACAGCACAGTGGCTGAGGTGACCAGTATTCAGCTGGAGTTTAGGGAGCTCTCTCGTCTCACTGGAGATGAGAAATTCCAGGTATGGCACAATCAGTCGATGGTTTTCTCTTTTTCTACCTTTACAGCACCACTACTGACTCTCCATCAGTACACGTGGTCTCTCTAGTCTGCAAGTGATGTTAAACGAGTTGTGAAACTCTAGATGGGGGAAGGAAAAGAAACAAAGTAATTCCAACGATTTTCTTAAATACCAAAAAGTGGTAATAAAGGTGAATAATTATTTTCTCCCTCAGAAACAGCTTTTGATTTAAAAAAAAACCCAAACAGCAAAACCAAACCACAACAAACCCAAACCAAACACTGCTTCACTCTCCCCCAGCCCCCCAAGTTTTTGTCATAAACATTTTTGTTTGACACTACGTTATCGGATTTTGAAAAAACAGTAAGCTAAACAGAGGACTGTGAAACTGGGCCTTGCTTAATGTTGGTAGAATTTTGTTTGTGGTTTCTCGATGCCATTATCTGAATGTAAAGAGCAAAACTTGATGTTGCATCCAGCGAACTGAAATGTGACTCAGTAGATAAGGGTCTGACAGCGGGCCACAGTATAAGGAAAAGTTAGTTGAAAGAAAAATAATTTTAGAGAGAATAATATTTTCCACTCTTCTTTTTGTTTGGCAATGTTGTGTTGTTGTTTTAAACTGTATCCACAGCTAAAGTTTTGAAGAGTGCAGTTAAAGAAGTTTTAGCTATTGCATGATTCGTGTAGTTGTTATTTTAGCTGGACTTCTACTTTGCAAATCTGAGTAAGTCAGGTCATGGTCCACTGGTGTAGTACTGGCTTTCGAGTGGCCTTACTTGAAGGAAAGGAAATAGTTATAATTATTTCAGAGTACTTAAATGTAACCAGAATATCATGCTTTGAGAGTCAGAAAGTTTGAAATCCTGTATTTAATATAATGCATGAGCTGAACTTGATGTCCCTGCTGCTAATTTGAGGAAGAATAGTTAAAGATTTGTTATCGACCCAAAGCTACTAGCCACAGTTTTGCGCATCATTTATACCTGTAATTTACGTTTGCTATTTTCTTTCTTTTAGAAAGCTGTAGATGAGGTGATGAAGCATGTTCACACCCTCTCAGGGAAAAATGATGGACTAGTGCCTATGTTCATAAACACCAATAGCGGGCAGTTCACTCACTTGGGCGTCTATACTCTGGGAGCCAGAGCTGACAGCTACTATGAGTATTTGCTGAAGCAATGGATTCAGGGTGGGAAAAAAGAAAACGAGTAAGTTCTTTCCACTTTTCATATTGATGTGAGAATTACGTGAGCCGTAAAACTTTCTGTTGTAGTCTGCTGCTTAAAGAAAAATAATGTTTGTGCCCAGCAGTGAACTGAAAATATCCCTGTTTTTAAAAGCAAGCTAAGCAAGCAAGAGTAACTGGGGTAACTTGGTGTAAAACCAGCGTGAGAGTTGACCTTAGCCTCAAAACTTCTCCTCCTCCAAAAACTTGGCACATCAGATGTGAGGAGTGTGACAGGCAGAAAAGAATTCAGCCTTTACAGTAGTTACAGAGCATAATTAGACACTTCTGAAATCGTGATGATACTTCATTTCACCATCGTTGTCTGTGTTTTCTCTGGGTTTGTTAGGGAAAGGTGAAGCCTACAGGATGGTTGAGGTGGGAGATTTAGTTCATAAGGAATATTCTTAGAAGAAGAGACTGAAGTTTGATGTTTATGTAGACTTTGCTTTAGGTCTTTTATGTTTCTCTTATCTGCAGTGGTTAAGTGGAAGAGAATGTTTGCAAGGAGCAGAGGGATTAGTGATGTTGGAAAAGAAGGTTTCTTCCAAAACAAGACAAAAAATCCAAGCAATTTTTGTCTGCTTATAAGCTAATTATGTTGGACCTGTTCATGTCGAGGGGTTTAATGCATGCAGGGACAATGTGCCTCTCTGAGGCATTTTTTTATGTCAGAGCAGGTGCTTCTCTGCAGAGAAAGTTTGCATCACTGCTTTTTCCAAGCCATACCTCACTGTAAATGGAGAACCATTGCCTTTGGGACTATGAATGATGGCATTTTGTGAGCCTCAAAATGAAATTATTCAATAGGTTGCTTTCTACCTAAAAGTACTTTGAAACAAGGGAAATTCCAATTTAACACTGTGAAAGAATATTTCACAATAAGAGTGGTCATACATTGGAAAAGATTGCTCAAAGTCATTGAATTTCCATCTTTGGATGGAGTTACTAAAAAATTGCTTGGATAAGCCTTCAAGCAACCTGACCTAATTGAATCTGCTTCAGAGCACAGGGTTAAAGTAGAGACCTGCCTAGATTTTCTGTGATCTGAATTACTGTACTTCTAAGGATTCCCGAAATAAAACTGGTTACTGCCTAGAAAGAGAGTTGGGGTGTGTTTTCTTTAATGCTTAAATGTAGCTACATGGTACTATATTGCTACGTGGTAGCGATAACTAATGTCCTGTTGATGGTGACTGAGATATTTTTGTCAGTTTTCACATTTGGTTAAATATTGTTCTTTAGACTGAAATAATAGCCTCCAAAAGGATTGTGCTGAACATGAGCTATGTTTCTTACTGTGTGTATGTGAGTCAACTGGGAACGATTTTAATTCACAGACTGTTGGAAGACTATATGAAAGCCATAGAAGGAGTGAAAAAGCATCTTCTTCAGAGATCACAACCCAAGCAGCTTACTTTTGTAGGAGAGCTTGCTCATGGCCATTTCAGTGCCAAGATGGTAAGAAACACAACTGCATTTAAAAAAAAAACAACAACAAAAGAAAACAGAAAAACCACCAGCAAAAAAAAACCCCAAACATATAGACAGGCAAATTCTAAGTTTCTGTGCTGTCTTTCCCCCTTCCCCCTCAAAAGTAAAAAAAAAAGTCAAACCAACAAAAAAAAACCCACCAAAAAAAGCAACAACAGCAAAAAACAAAACTGAAAAAAACCCAGACTATATATTTAGCCAATGTGATGGCAGTACTGAGGAACTAGTTTATAGATATTAGTCACCTGTGCTAACCAGGGGCCTTCTCTTTGAGTTACTTTACTAAATCCTTTATGTTCCTGTAAGACTGAACATTTTGGTGCTGGAGTCAAATTGTCTTTTTTTTTTTTTCTTTTCTTTTTGTCATAAAATTCCGGTGCCTGATGCTGTTGAGGCAGTACCTATTTTATTTAGTTTCCATAGTTCAAAAATATATGTGGTTGCTTGCACACCTGGCTTTTCAGACTTACCTTCAAAAGAAGCAGGTGACATAATACTGTGTTACTGGGTCTACAAAAACAAATCTGGTAATTTTGGAGGGTGCTGTCCATTCATGACATTTGTTTCTTTTCCTGCATGTAGGGTTAGTGAGTGAAAAAACCCTCTGTAATAATGCTGCCTGCCTCACGCTACATTACATCAGACTGTTAAAAAGTTACCCTTATGTTCTTGGTACCTGAAATGTATTGTGAAGAAGAGAGAGAAGGGGGGTGAGGGGGTTAAGGAAGAACAACATTCATAGGGACACGGGGACCCAGAGAGGGGCGTGCGCACACACACACACAGCCATCCCCATTTGTTGTGTAATTTTTTCCCAATAATGGTTGTCTTGTCTTGCAGGATCACTTGGTTTGCTTTTTGCCTGGTACTTTGGCACTGGGAGCTCACAATGGACTGACTGCTGATCATATGAAATTGGCTGAAGCCCTTATAGAAACCTGTTACCAGATGTATGCTCAAGTAGAGACGGGCCTAAGTCCAGAGATTGTACACTTCAATCTTCATGCACAAAAGGGCCACAAAGATGTAGAAATCAAGGTGAACAGCTAGCTGGCCTGAGCTGTGATTCAATTATCTTCTGTTTCTCTGTGCTGCTGGATATTGGTGGATGTGCTCTGCTGTGGAGCAGCTTGTTCTTTTGCTGCCTCGCTTTCTAGGTGTACCCTAGCCTTTGTTTTTAATTACCCGTCTAGTGTATTTAGAAGCTGAGTTATGTGTAATAAGCTCTTTGGGGTAGACGGAGGTGGGAATCACTGTTTTTCTTCTTGCATGGGGACTTGAGGAGAATCGTTCTCTGAATTATTCTTGCCTTTTTTTTCTATTGCAGCCTGCAGACAGGCACAACTTACTGCGACCAGAAACTGTGGAAAGCCTTTTTTATATGTACAGATTCACTGGTGATAAGAAATACCAAGACTGGGGCTGGGAAATCTTGCAGAACTTCAATAAATACACACGGGTAAGGTCAGCTTATAATGCCTTATTTCTACCAGGACTGTATTCACTCACTTGCCCGCTAACAAGAACTTTGGAAACCTACAGTCTTTCAAGAGTCATCAAATACCTGTGGGGAAATTCGTAAGAATACACAGGAAAATTCAGTTCATACAGTGCCTTACAGATACACGACTTAGTACATTCAGGGAAAGGACTTGTATTGCGTTGATTAAACTGTAAAATGCAGGAGCTGTATCCAGACTACTGAAGTGTCTCTCTGTCTTCTTGTAGCTGTGAGAATGTCTGCTGCCATTTTTTTTTTTAGAATTCAGAAGCTGAGAAGGACCTGGCTGGATTGAAAGAACCCTTTGGTTGAAGTTGCAAAAAAAAATAAATTGCCACAAAATGGCATAGATTCATAGATTGGTCCAGGCCGGAAGGGACCTCCAAAGGTCATCTAGTCCGACCTCCCCGCAGTCAGCAGGGACACCCCCAACTAGACCAGGTTGCCCAGGGCCTCGTCAAGCTTCACCTTGAATATCTCAAGGGAAGGGGCCTCAACCACCTCCCTGGGCAACCTGTTCCAGTGTTCCACCACCCTCATGGGAAAGAATTTTTTCCTAATATCCAATCTAAATCTCCCCTTTTCCAAGTTAAAACCATTGCCCCTCGTCCTGTCGCTGCAGGCCTTTGTAAACAGACCCTCCCCAGCCTTCCTGGGGCATGAATAGAGGGGTTTTTGTATTCATTCTGACACCAGTGCTCATGGAGATATCACTCTGACATGCTGTAAAAGCGTGGCCTAGGTGGCAGTGGTCATTAAATACCCATGGTCTGTTCATAAGAGAATAGACATGATGCTTTATGTAGAACCCTTATGTAGAATTTGCACTAGTTACTTTCTGTACCTTTGTCCAGAAACTTCAAGAGGATGTTCTTCATGATACCTCTTTAAAGTAAGCATAAATGGACATTTTGCTTCCTTTTATCCTCGTGGTTTCTTTTAAAATGCAATGAGATCTTTTTCAAAACTGATGTTTTTTATGTAAATGAAAAACAAGTATGAAATGAAAAATCATGCTGGTCCGTTTCTTAGCACTTATTTTCTCTAAGGGCATCTGGATGTTAAGAAGTGAAAATAATTTATTTTAGATTATTGAAATATACCAAATTTCTGCCTTTTTTTTTTCTTGGCACAGGTTCCTACAGGTGGTTATACCTCCATTAACAACGTCCAGAATCCCAGTAATCCGGAGCCACGAGATAAGATGGAGAGCTTCTTCCTTGGGGAAACACTCAAATACATGTTTTTGCTGTTTTCAGATGACATAGACTTAATCAACCTTGACAAATATGTATTTAACACAGAAGCTCATCCACTCCCTATCTGGGCGCCAGCATAGACTGGGTGCCAGTAGACCTTCCAATGGTGGTGTTTTTATCTTCAAGTCACTTTTCAGGGTTTGAGGAGAGATGCTGTATTGCACCTTTTTTGACTTTAAAACAAACAAAACCTTTGGGACAGCATCTCTGGTTTGGAGAAGTCATGTCAGTCTTAAATCTAATCCCTCGTTCTGGGATGGACAAGCTGTGCCATACTAAGCTGGTTTTCCTGGTATTGATGAGGTTCAGAGGATAATTGTAGTGTGGACCATGCCATTCACTGGGCTCTGGTAAACCAGAACTCACTTATGTCAGTCTTACCGAATACTCATTAAGTATCGGGAATGCAGCAAGTTGTCTTAAAGCACAGGATTGTTCCTGGAGAGAAGGAACCAGGTTTCTGGTTTAGTCTGGATTCACTGAAACACTTGGTTACAGCACCATTCCTTCATAAGAACGTAGAGTGTTTCAGGTGGTAAGTGGAATAAACAAAGAACTGTAACGTTGTCCCAGGTAGAAGCAAAGCTGTCAGTATTGCTACTGACACTGATCTCATTCCAAACAGCCGAGCTATGCTGCATCACCTTAGGAGGAAGAAGTGGCAGCAAAGCCTCTGTTGTACCGTGTCTTAGTTTTATAGAGCACTTTGAACAATCTGTTCAAGCTGTGGCTGAAATGAATGA
Organism: Numenius phaeopus; assembly: GCA_030770645.1. Taxonomy (NCBI): domain Eukaryota; kingdom Metazoa; phylum Chordata; class Aves; order Charadriiformes; family Scolopacidae; genus Numenius; species Numenius phaeopus. The sequence continues at coordinate 31,099 of JARKVS010000593.1, forward strand.
TGGAAAAGAATTTGCTGCTGGTTTGGCTCAAAGTGTTACATAGTTTTGTAGAGGTATTGCAGTTTTTTAACTTATCTGCAGGAATGCAGGAGATAATGTGAAACGCAAGTGAAACTACACGTGCATTTTATATATTATTTACATCAGTTAGACTCAGGTATTCTGACTGAAAGCTGCTTTCTGAGGTTGGGCACTGGGAAAGCTTGTAAGCACATTAGGTGTAATTCTAAGTCAGCCTCCTTCCGTCCCTTCCTGTCCAAATACCATAGTGTACAGTGTTTGTTGATTCAAAACAAGCTTACAGCTGTACAGCGAAGTTCATGTTATTCGTCATAGCTTGGACTGTGGAGAAATTGTCAATTTTTTCTTTTTCCTTAGGAGTACCTTGGATAGGAGTATTTACATTCGTGGTATTAAAAGCAGACAGTCTAAATATATTACAACAGTTCCTGGTCCCAATAGAATTAGTGAAATCTGTTCAGTTGCTTGAAGACAAAGCAGACCCAGGTGGGTTTTTTTTTGAGAGTCTTGCTGGAACCCTGGGATCTGTAATTTTCATATGTGGAAATAGAATTTAAACCACGAATTTGGAAAACAGCTTTCTGTAGCGCTTTTCCTTTTGGTTTTGTAGCTACTTGGAACAGTCCTGTATTTACAGATAAGTTCTTGGAAATGTCCTTGTTCACATTTCTTAAAGAGGTTGTTGTCACCAAAATGTCATTTTCTCTCACATTCATGGGAGCGGTGGGAAGTACACGGGTGCGTGGTAGTGACTGAGGTACAGTCCCCTCTACATCTAGGGCTGCTAAATGGATCTAAAGAAATCTGACTGTAATGGTTAATTTTCCAGCAGTTGAGAGGGGTATGTGTATTTTATATGATTTGTAACCTTTAATTTGTAAATTAAGATTCATCTTTATTTGTTGTATGCTGATCAGTTCTGTTTGCTGAAGTCAGAAATTACCCTTGGGACCACTATATAAGTCTCTTAAAGAATATTTATCATTCCATGTATTAATGATGGCTTATGGAAATGGGGAAATTCTACAAATTATTTAAGTGCACCTTTTTCTGTCATCAAAGGGACCCTGGGATTTGCAAGACATGACAAGTTTGTGCAGAATGTTAGCTGATCCTCCAGTTCACATGCCACTGGTAACTCTGGAAATTAGTGTCTCACTTGTGTGCAGTGGAATCCGGTAGCCGTAGCCTTTGTCTGCACAACTGATTTGCTCCTAAGACTTTTGTTTTCTTTGATACACCAGCGAAGAAGGAAAATGCTGTTGCAATGTGGAAGGAAACACCTTCAGTGGTTTTGCTTGTGGAGCAGGTTTGTGTAATCGAGGAGCTGAGCTCTGGCTAAAATCTGGAGGCTTAAAACTGGAGATTAAAAAAAGAAAAAGAAAAGAAAAAGATAAATTCAGGGAGGTTACCTGGCCCTTACTGACTTACATCGCTTTGGCCTTGTGCCTTTGATTGAAGCCAGTATTGAACCCTTAATTAGTAACTCTGCTATGCGTTGTAAAACTTGCAGAGTTTGGTGTTTCACCCATATGGCAGTGCTACTGAGGAAACAGAGACTTATTAGAAAGTGGGATACGTATAAATGCTCAACATCAAGCTTCTGTTTTTGAAGTCTTAATGTAATCAACTCTACAGATGGGGCTGTGGGAGTCTTGTTGGGTTGGGTTGTTGTTTTTTTGCCTTATGGTTGGCTTGAGAGTAATAATCCATTTCATCATGAGTTAAAGGAAGGAGAGAAAAATAAATCATCACTTTCCCAAACACGCTTCTTGTCTTTTAGCTGAGCCTCTTAGTCCAACTGATTTATTTTCTACCTAATTCTTCCTGAGAAACTGAATCTCTGTGCAAAGTTCCATCAGCTTCTCTGTCCTCATCCTTTAAGTCAGAAATTAAGATTGTTCAGTTCGCTGTACCTTTGAGAACAAACGCTTCATTCATACTCCTGTATAACGCGTTAAATGGCACAAACCTAAAAATAATTTGATAAAAGCTCATCTGCTTCTTCCTGTTCTTTTGCAAAGGTCACTTTAATTGCTTATCTATTTTTACTTCCTTAACATAGTATGTTGTGTCAATTAGCCCCTGAGCTTCACAGCTCATCTCAATTCCACTATGTGTTCCCCCAGCACAACAGAAACTTGGCACGTATTTGAATTTTCTTTCGAGCGCTCTCTGGTTCTTTGACCTAAAGCTGTAACTGCAGGATCTGTGATCCCTTTTGCTGTTTCAGTGACTGGTATGGGACTGGTAATGCTTCTGATGCTGAAGTCAAATGTTGTGGATTGTCTCTTCAGCCAGTGATTCTGTCCTTTTGCACCAAGAGCTGCCTTGGTTTCTCCAAGAGCTTGTTACCTCGCCTAATTAAACTACAGCAACCTCCCCCCCAGCTGCCCATGTAGGCTTTCACCCTGAAACAGGAATGGGGGGTGCGCAGCCAGGGAGGGCTGGAGAACTTGTAGGTCTTGCACTCGGCTTTAAGCCACAGCTCAGAAAAATAATACACACCTGTTTGCTCAAAGAAAATTCAATAGATGGATGGGGCCAGAGTTAGTATCTGATCGCTGAACTTTTGGAGAATTGAAGTCCCACCACAGGTCTTAGGAACTGGCCGTTTTGCAAGGTCTGTGGTACTGGCTGCGGGGACACCTCTGTGTTTCACATGGCTTCCCATTCACAGGATTCTCAGCATTGCGGGCGCAGCTCAGACACAGCTGCATTTACTCAGCAAAGAATCTGCTTTGTGTCCTGTTCTCTACCAGTGTGACGTTGCAGTGATGAGGGATGCAAACAGGACAGGTTTTTGCAGCTAACACGTTTACAGAGTTTTGTGCATTTCTCTTGCCCTTTAAGATGACTTCCCTCCAGCTGTGCACTCCTAGAAATAACGCCCCAGCAACTCAGCCCCTGTTTTCCTGTGCCACACACAGACCAGTAAAACTGCCATGTCAGGGTAGCTCCAGGATGCTGCCTGGCAAGGTTGTTTCCTGGTTTTGGATTCGGGAGGAATGGCTTGTGGGTTTGTTTTTTCTTTCAAGTATTGTTAGAACTTGCTGCCCAAGTCTGGAGGCCTCAGCTTCCCCCAAAAACCAACCCTGAGTTCTTCAGAAATGGATGAAACCAGAAAGCCATTTCTTCCTGTTTCATGCAATGGTCCCATCTCGGTCACACTCTTCATGCTGGTACGGGATGATGGAACAGAGAAGCTGTTTCTCAACAACCCTCCTGGTACAGGTCTTAAGCCAGCACGAGGGCTCCACACTGCTCTGGGTCGCTTAAACTCTGCTTGCACTCCATTCTCCTTTGGTGTTCCTTGACCGCTGCCGTGAGCTGCTCTCGGGCTCTTCCCTTCGGCTCAGAGAGCACCACGCAACCAGGGTTTTCCACTTAGACCCCATTCTTCCTTGCCTAAGGCTTCAGAACGTTCTGGGTGTTGGTGGCACTGGCTTCAGACTTCTGCCACAGTTCCTGAAACCTGTTTTTGTAATGATTTTTAGGATCACTCCTCTATCATCTGCATGGAAGTCCATGTATATCCTGTTTATCCCTTTGCCATAGCATCTTAAAGCCTTTAGTTCATCCTTCCATATAAATCAAACCATTTGTGTCCCTCACACTACGTGCGTTCCTTTGGGGCGAGCGCTATCTGCAAGAGAAAACTAGAGATCGGTATTGTCCATTATAAGGATTAAAGAACTCACAGAATCACAGAATCTTAGTGGTTGGAAGGGACCTTTGAGATCATCGAGTCCAACCACATTAAAAAAAAAAAAAAAAAAAAAAAAAAAAAACCACACACACAAACCCACACAAAAACAAAACAAAACAAAAAACCCAACAACAAAAAAAAAACCACACCAGAAAGAAAAAAAAAAAAAAAAAGCACCCACCAACTAAACCCCACACCCACAATCTCACACACAGCACCCCACCACAAACCAACAATCCCAGGCACTAGAGCATGCCCTGAAGTGCCATGTCTACACGTTCCTTAAATACCTCCAGGGATGGTGACTCCACCACCTCCCTGGGCAGGCTGTTCCAGGGCCTGACCACTCTCTCAGGAAAGTCATTCTTCCTGATATCTAATCTAATCCTCCCCTGCCCCAGCTTCAGACCATTTCCTCTGGTCCTGTCATTATTCCCTTGGGAGAAGAGGCCAACACCCACCTCTCTGCACCCTCCTTTCAGGGAGTTGTAGAGGGCAATGAGGTCTCCCCTCAGCCTCCTCTTCTCCAAACTAAACATGCCCAGTTCCCTCGGCCTCTCCTCATATGACTTGTTCTCCAGACCCCTCACCAGCTTGGTGGCTCTCCTCTGGACACGCTCCAGCAGCTCAATGTCCTTCCTGGAGTGAGGGGCCCAGAACTGGACACAGCCCTCGAGGTGAGGCCTCACCAGTGCCCAGTACGGAGGCACCATCACTGCCCTACTCCTGCTGGCCACGCTGTTCCTGATACAGGCCAGGATGCCGTTGGCCTTCTTGGCCACCTGGGCACACTGCTGGCTCATGTTAAGCTGGCTGTCCACCAACACCCCCAGGTCCTTTTCTGCTGGGCAGCTTTCCAGCCACTCTGCCCCAAGCCTGTAGCGTTGCCTGGGGTTGTTGTGACCGAAATGCAGGACCCGGCACTTGGTCTTATTGAACCTCATCCCATTGGCCTTGGCTCATTGATCCAACTCGCACCCTTCTGGAAGGTCAAAAGACACTCGGGCCTCTGTTCCCTCAAAGGCACAAAACAAGCCACTCGCCAAAGGTGGCAATTTGGAGATTACGTTCCAAAAGACTCTTGCTGAGCTGCTTTAATGCGCTGCTGTGTTGGTTTAGTTGAGGCGCCCGCGTGCTGGGAGCTAAGGGTGCTGTTAGAAAGGTAATACAAGGCAGATGTCATCCTCTCTGTCTGCAACGCAGCCACTGCTCTTGGCTCTGTCTAATGTGGTGCCTGTGCAGGATAATTGCTGGGGCACAGCACATCTCAATTCAGCAAAGCTGGGGGGGTCTGTGAGCATGGGGGGGGGCGGATTCTGGCACCTCAGTAAGGCTGGAAGTGACAGCATTGTATAAACCACAGTTCCAGTGACAAACCTGAGGCCTGACTTACAGCATGAGCGAAGGGGCATTGACAGCTCTTAGCAGAGGTGTAGAGGTTTTCATCCGTGGAGAATTTCACTGAATTTTTTTTAGAGTTGGAAGGGACCATATAGATCATCTAGTCCAACTCCCCTGCCGAAGCAGGATTGCCCAGAGCATGTTAGAGCATGTTACTCAGGACTGCATCCAGGCGGGTCTTGAAAATCTCCAAAGAAGGGGACTCCACACCCTCCCTGGGCAGCCTGTTCCAGGGCTCTGGCACCCTCACCGGGAAGAAATTCTTCCTCATATTTGAGTGGAACCTCCTATGTTCCAACTTGTGCCCGTTGCCCCTTGTCCTGTCACTGGGAACCACTGAAGAGTCTGGCTCCCTCCTCCTTCAGCCCACCCTTGAGATACTTATAGGCGTTAATAAGGTCTCCCCTCAGCCTTCTCTTCTCCAGGCTAAAGAGTCCCAGCTCTCTCAGCCTTTCCTCATCAGGGAGATGCTCCAATCCCTTAATCATCTTTGTTGCCCTTCGCTGGACTCTTTCCAGCAGTTCCCTGTCTCTCTTGAATTGGGGAGCCCAGAACTGGATGCAATACTCCAGTTGTGGCCTCCCCAGTGCAGAGTAGAGGGGGAGAATGACTTCCCTCGACCTACTGGCCACACTCTTCCCTACGCAGCCCAGGATTCCGTTGGCCTTCCTGGCCACAAGAGCACATTGCTGGCTCATTGTCATTTTGCTGTCCTGAAGAATTTTGTCCTGACCTGAAGAAACAGGTCTTACTAAGGATGTGGTTCCACTAACAGGCTAAAAGTGTATTTCTTTGGGGGCTGGAGTTTGACTAATTAGGTCTCCCATATGTTGTCCTTCATCTGTACGTATCAGAGAGCTAAGAAATGGACTTCATCTGTTCCTGCTCTTCCCTGCACCCCCTTGGGGGCGG
>JARKVS010000593.1:37241-61284 GCA_030770645.1 Numenius phaeopus
CTAAACCTTTTGTACTCAAGAACAGGGAAGAGGAAAGCGGGTTGTATGCAAAACCCCCTTTTGTCAGCACCTGAATATTGTGAAATAGCATCAGGGACTGACACCGTAGCTGTGGGAACCAGTCCCGCTGTGGTGGCAGGGAGGGCTCAACACTGCAAATACCGCACACAAAGCCTCGTGTTCGAGCAGTGTACCAGCCCTGGCAGCAACGCTGGGACTTTGCCTGGGGAAGCAATGTAAGATTTTGATCACCCTGGAGGCTTCTCTGCTAACTCAGAAAATCACCATAAATGGATCGACTAAGGCATCCAACCGATTAGCAGGATTTAATATTTTTGCACTTATGCTGGTATTTGGTGCATAGTAATTGCAGTAGGTAAGAATCCACCTGTTTATGTGCAAAAATGAGTTTCCTCTACCTGGGAAGGTGAGAAGTATCCTTTTTTATCTTCTTTGGTTATACTACCAGGCCATGAAATTATATCACATACTTTAATAAACTTGTAATTTATTTTAAAAAGATGTGATGATGTCTCAAGTGGAAGCGTGCTTTACTGGTCACTGATATGCAGCTCCTGAGTGACAGCAGTACGCACCAGGATTACTTTGTGTAGATCTCCAGCTCAACAACTGGAAATCTCTTGAGCAAAGTTAAAACCAAACCAAAAAACCCAGTCCCCCTGCCCTGGGTGAGGCTGACATAGAACTAGTCAGCAGTGGAGTCCCCTGTGACCCTATGTAAGTTAATGACTGTACCTCTACTTTTCCACTAGTCATCTAGTATTTTTGACTAAAAATAATTTAGCTTCAACCTTCAGGTGCCGCCTACAACCACACTGCTCAGGACAGTGATGATTCTTGGACCCCCAGGCAAGCTTTTATTATTTCTACCATTTATAATGCCTTCTCATTCTGAGCAGGTGAGCATGAAACCCATAAAATGCAGTTTTGTTTTCAGTCAGTGATTTGGCTGTTTGCTTTTCTTCTGATGCTTGATCGGGGGCAGGCGAGACACTTCAGGAAGGTGAATTTCCACCAACATGGCAGAGGAGAGGACGCTTTCTCCAGCAATGCGCAGAGCTCAGCAGGCTCCTGCCTTTCTGTGTCCTGGTGGCAGCCTCGCAGCCCGCCGCAGGCTGCGGGGACAGATGCGTTCACAGCCACGTACCGGCTGCAGCTCTCGGGCCCTTCTCCTGTGCTCCTTCCAGCCCCGCAGATTTCACCCAGCCGTTGATGATGCTCGCCTCCAGCCTGCGCACCTCTGTGACAGACGGGGGGTCAGCGGGGTTGTGTCCTCTAGAGAAAGCAGAGCAGTGGGAGCCGGTCAGTGGGCAGCAGCCCTTGTGCCTCTTGCACAGTGAAAGCCAAGCCAGGGAACTGATGGACAGAGATTATCTGGTTTGTACTTCATATTTATGCACTGGAAAACAAGTCACAGTGTCACATCCACCAGGAGGTTGGGAGGCATTGGTGGCTGCTGCCCTCTCTGCTCCAGGCCTGAAGGCTGATGGTTAATGCCAAGAGACACTGGGCTACTTCACATGACCGATGGCTACAGGCTTGTGCCAATCTCTGTGCAAGAACAGGTTCCAATGGAAGTCTGAGAGCTTGGTGCCGAGTTCTGCACAGCCTGGCTTCCCTGAAGGCGGCAAGAGCCCTGTTCCGGGGAAGAAGACTGCTCTTCCATGGTTACACCGTGACAGGCTGGTATGCAGCCCACTTTAACATCTCCTGGATCTTTGGACTGTGGCCAGCTAAGATCAAACACCCAGGGGAGCAGGATTTTGTCAGCCAAAGGAGATTTCGGTACTTACCGGAGATCTAGGTGATGAGCGCCTCCTTTAATGGTCAATGCAATTAGTGAAGGACTGAGGCTGCTGTTTATCTGGAAAGGGAAGGAGCAGAGACAAACTCTCACCAAGTTACCTGGCAGAACTGGACATGAGTTCCGAGAACTGGAAGATGAGCTGGGCAGGGGTGAGGAAAAGCACAGGAAGAGATCCTTGGTATGGCAGATACCGTGTGCATGGCTAACAGTCCTAACAAGCCAAATCATCTGCCTCAAAGTGAGGATGAAAGATGAAAACCATCAGCCTATTCCAGTACAGGCGGTTTGAAGTAACAGGCTCCTTTGAGCCCATGCACCCTAAGCAGCCTGTTCCACTCGCAGCTGGGATTGCCAAGGAACTCCTGCGTTACAAGCAGGAGCTGAACTACCTCAAAATCCAGTTGTCATTTTTGTTTTTAAATTTTTAACTAGAGCTCTGCCACCGTTCTGAAGTTTTGTTGAACCTAAGCCAAAACACACCCTGAGTTGCTGCTTACAGCGACTGCTCAGTCTCACGAAGTGCTGAGACTGGAGACAGCAAGGAGCGCTTGGCTGTGAGCGCTGGGACCAACTCTCGACACAGAGATGTGCTGGGTTGTGGTTCAGACCCTGGGTGTTGAGTGCTCCCCAGGAGGCTCCTCCTCTGTCTGCACTGCTGCATCTGCATTCCTGGATGATGGACTCCCTTCGAGGTGTCCATTGTTAATGTCCTGAGGCTCCTGAAGGGTTCGGCATAAACCAGCTGCTTGCAGAAACTCAAATGGGCTCGAGATGACTCAGCAGCCCCGCTCTGAGAGGGAGAGGGGAGGGTGTATCACCTGGAAAGGCTGTTCTCTGTGCCCGGGGAGGAGTGCACACGCTTACCCCACCTCCAGCCCATGGGTCCAAGTCTCCGTTTGAAAAAATGATGTTGCTTGCGCTTTTCAGGTCTGAAATTCAGAAAGATGACATTGGAGAGGCCTCTTTCCTGCCCGTTTGCCCAAACTTGTTTGCCTACTGCAGCAAACATGGCAAGTACAGAAAACACAGAAGAATAAAACAAATTCTTGTCAGTTTTTAGGATTTCCACTTCTGTGTCAAGGAGGCACAGAAAGGGCTGTTTAGATCAAGTCAGCACATGGCTGTGACCTTCTGCCAGTGCTTGTTAGAGCACTCTGCCTGTACCCACGGAGCCCAGCTGGGCAGAGGGGGGGCAGACAGTCAATTACAGGGAAATGCAAAGGGACGAGCAGTCAGCACAACCCACCTCCTCCCCAGAAGTTTGTCTGCAGCCAGCGCGCTCGTGGCTTCACGGAACATGTCGGTCACATTGTTGCTGTTGAAAGTTAAGTTGATCTCGGTGCAAACCTAAGAGAGGTACAAGAGCTGTCATGGGGCGAGGGGATAACCGGGGCAGCAGCTGAAACCTGTTGGTATCACCAACACCTTACCTGGTAGTCCCAGGCCTCAGCGTCCGAGCCGATGCCGCAGCCTGTGGGGTCAGCACAGGACTGGTACAGCTGGTATATGTCGTAACACTGTGCCGAGCCAGAGGAGTTGTAAAACACCCCTGCCAGGAGGAAACACAGCACAAAGCCAACCTGTCAGTACCTCTCTGCTGCCTCCCCCGCCACCTCCTGCACGAGCCTCATGGCCAAGACCAAGCAGCCAGCCAGCTATCCCAGCCCGGCAAGTGGGCTGGGGCAAAGCTAGCAGGGTCTGCACCAGTGTTAGATAATGGTCCCAACTTTATGCCAAAGCTTTCACGTGGTCTCAAGCCTGGCTGCAGGATCCTTTGCTTCTGCTGTATCCATGGGGAGGAAGAGGCTCCCGGGTGCTCTCTGTTCACGCCAAAGGCCAAGCGCCTGGCTTGCTAGCCCTTGGGAGGGCCACAGCCTCCAATTCCCAATGTCCCAAGGAGCAGGCTGTGTACAATACCTTAGCTGAATGCTTCAAACTGAACAGGACAAAACTGCTGAGACCTTTCCACACCCTCCCTGAAAGTAGCTGTTGTCTGAAGCCATCAGATTTAGTCAGAGGGCCGAGGCTAGCAGGTTACAGACAGGATTTTGTTTGACTGTCGTTGGAGAAGGGACAGACGGCATGTGCAGGCTTGCCCAGATGAAACAGGACCTGACCAGGCGACCCAGCGAAGCGTAGCTGGGGAGCTGCCCAAGAATGAGCTGCTTTTTGTGTGGATGGGTAGTTACCAGATAGCGAGGAGGAGGAATGCAGCTACGCCAGTGGCCGGCCACTGCTGCCAGTGTCACAGCCCACAAGCAAAATCCACAAACGCTATGGGTTTTGTGCAATAACTAGCTCCAACAGCTTCACTTGCAAACAGCCCCGGCGGCTCCGCGAGGCACACAGCGCTCGGTGCCAGCAAAGTACCAGGCAGACGCTGCAGAGGAGGGAGGCTGCTGCAGCCACTGCCTTGGGATGGCTCTGTGGCGTGGGCGGCACAGCCTCAGCTCCCTCCGAGCATGAAGCCTTTGGTTCAGCTGCTGAAGCCTGCCCAGGAGATACACTGAGTGTCTGCGGCGAAGAGTCCCAGGACTGCTGCAGGGCTACGCAGTGTTCAGAGCAATGCTGCTGGGCTCACAGGCCAGCACAGCCAGGCTCGTGTCGGACACCTACCTGGCAAAACTCCTGGAAGGGCTCGGCAGCCTTCGCTCGCAGAGCGCACTGTGCGACGTGACGCTGGAGGCAGAAGGGGTCTGCTTTCCAGCCCACAAGATCATTTTAGCCTCAGCAAGTAATTACTGCAAGGTCCTGTTTGTTGGAAATCTGACAAGAGTGGGGAGCCCGGATGGTAACGTCCGGCTGAAAGCCGTCAGTGCTGCTGGGCTGAGGAATGTTCTCAACTTCATTTACTCCAACAAACTAGACCTCTCATTGCAGAATATTGAGGAAACCTTCAAAGCTGCAGAAACCCTCCTGGTTCGGGAGGTGATCAAGCTGTGCTTTTGCTTTCTGGAAGGTTGCTTGAACTCTGAGAACTGCATGGATGTTCTTAACATTGCTAAAAAACTCGGCCCAGCAGAGCTGAGACAGAAAGCCATGTGCTACGTAGGGCAGCACTGCAAACAGATCCTGGCTGATCCTCAGTGCTTGAAAGGCCTGGATCGAGGAACCCTTTGTGAAATTTTAGACGGGACCAACAACGAGGGATGCAGCGAGCTGGAGCTGCTCAGAGCCGCCACGAGCTGGCTGCAGCACGACCACACGCGGCTTAAAGATGCAGCAGATATTTTAAGGCGCATAAGATTCCCTCTCATTCCTTTACAAGATCTGCACAGATATGTCCAAGAAACGCCTCTTATGAGGCTGGATTCAGGCTGCCACAGGTACCTGCAGGAGGCTCTGAATTACCACTCCCAGCTGTACGCTCAGCCAGTTCTACAGAGCCAGAGCACGAGCCTCCGCTCCGGCTCCACGGTGCTGCTCGTCGCTGGTGGCAGAAGCACCAACAACCGCGTGTGCAGAGAGATGTGGGCTGCAGACCAGAGCTGCAGCACCTGGCACAAGGTTGGGGACCTCTGTGTGCCCGTGTACAATCACTGTGTTGCCATCATCAATGACTTCCTTTTTGTCATCGGGGGACAGTGCAAATTTGATCCCATGGGAAAGCAGCCATCAAATGAGGTAAGACACAAGAAACCTTTGGCCTTGGAAAACTCCTGGGTTCGGAAGGGAGGGAGTGAGTTGTTCCTCTTGCCCACCACAGAACTCCCACCTTGGCATATTTCTTAGGGCTCTGTGCAGTATTGAAAGCCCTTGGGAATACAGCTTCCAAACTCTCTGGGAAGCAATCAGGTCCTGTCCTGGTCTCACCTTGCTGCCACTATAAATTGTCATCCTAATGCGCACACAACTTCCACAGCACAGGTTCAGACACATCCACATCAGTCAATCAAGCAACGCCACGAGTGCTACTCCTGTCCCCACTGCTGCTGCCATGGGATGGGACTCGCGCTCGGGAGGCACGGCTAAAGCCCACCACTTCACTTGAGAACTGCTCCTTCCTTGGTTTTGCCCTTGAAAGGCAAATCTGCTTCAGCTCCCAGGACCTTCCCTTTCTGCCTGGAGAGTAAAAAGACTTTGTGCAGGATTTTGTTTTCCTAGATGGCTTCAGTGAGCTTGCTAGAAAAACCAGCACGTTTTTCTTTCCCACGCTCCCAGGGGGCTTATTTCAGTGTGGTAACTTTGTTCAACAGTGCCCCTGCAAACAGCAACTCTCTCCCGCTGCCTTGAAGGCAGGAGGCAGCTCAGCTGCAGCACAGCGGAGGATGCTGAAGCAGCAGGGACACGGCGCTAGCAGCTGGGCTAGAGCCCGAGCCCAGCACTCACTGCATGTAGTTCTGCAATGCTGTCCTGGGCTTCCTAACCAGGACTGACAAAACAAGCCTGGGGAGGTATTTACTGCTGAACAAGATGGGAGTGAAAGCCCAGCCTTAGCAGAGTTGCTGTGCCAGGGATTAGGGGAGGGGAAGCCACTCCTGCCGTCTCCTGGGCGAGAGCAGCGGGCAAAGCTCAGTTGCTCCCTTTACAACACACTCAAACAGTAGCAGAGATGCAAAATGTGCTTGTTTAAATCTCACTGAAACAGTTTTCAGCTCCCATGTGCTAGCTGGTGTTTGCAACAAAGGTATTTCATTAAGCCAGCACATTTTCCTTCCTGCTTGCTGCAAGCTGAGAGCACCACATCTTCCCAGAGTCCCAGACCTGCAGCAGGCCTAACCCAGCCTCCAGCCCCATCAGGGAGGTACTGCTCTATCAGCTGGCTGGCACTGGAAGTTGAGCCTGTCCTGGTCTGAATATAAAACCTTCCTCAGACCAGGGAAAACGTTTATCAGTTCTTGAAGCCACAAGCGATGCGAGCTAGCCACCTGCCTTCTGCTAACCATCACCCATCTACCGTGATCCTAGGTTTTCCGATTTGATCCCCGCAACACTTCCTGGCTCCAGGTTGCCAGCATGCTGGAGAGGCGGACACGCTTCCACGCAGATGTGCTGTCTGATCGCATCTTCGCTGTGGGTGGTGGGACACTGCTGGGGACCCTCACCCGCACCGTGGAATGGTACCAGCCCGCTGACAACAAGTGGGAGTTCACAGCTCCTTTCCCCAAGCCAATTGCTGATCACGCAGGCACAACCCACAAGGGCATCCTCTATATTTCAGGTGATAAAGCTAGTAGAAAGCAGCATATTTTCATATAATTTCATTGATTTTTGCTGGCATCTTAATGTCACGGTCTAAGCCTGTAACACCCGCAGCTCCAGTGTCCCTTTGCTGCTGTGTTAGCACAGCCTCACTGCCCTCCTGAATGGCAAGTTATTTTCTTCCCAAGACATTAAAGGTGACATCATCTGCTTGCAATCCACACCCTTGCTCGCCTTTGACCTTGCAATCCTGGCTAAATCCCAAAGCTTTGCTGTCTGAAAAGGTAAACCAGGAGCGGCCATAGTCTTGGGGATGGGATTAAACCCTGGTGTTAATTTGAATGGAAGACGTGGGACTAAACACTACTGCGTGGCTGTGTTAGTCCGTACAAAAAAAGAAGCAGAATGCAGGATCTTACCCCCTAAGGCCACACACTCCTGCCCTACATGGGATCCTCAGTCTTTATGGGGATCGTTGCTAGATGGCGCAGGAGGTTTAACAACAAAGCAGCATGAGTTTAAACACTTCAGGAAATGGTTGTAGGATCTTTAGCTTTTGCAGTTACTAATTTGGACTTGAAAGATAATCTTTGGTTTGTCCTAGGAAAAGAACTGTGCTATTTGTGTTATTGCCTCTGCAGTTAAAAGCCCTGGACCAGGCTGCCATTGCTGGAGGCTCCCTGCTTCGAAAACCAGCTACGGCCAGCTGGGATCAATCACTCTTCTGATCTAGTCCTGGTGAACTTCAACTGCAGAGCTGCAATGAAGGGCATTTCTCTGTGCTGGACTGTACACGCGAGGCCCCAGGGGGGGCAGGCAGCACAGGGACTGTCCTACCATGAAGTGTGCCCACCAAGAGCAGGGCTGTCCCCCACTGGGTCAGCTGGGGCAATGGCTGAGACTCAGGGTCGAGTCCCTGGTTTGACTCAGGTGGCCCACAGTGCCACAGGCAGCTCATTCAACCTCTGTTGGTCTCAATTCCTACCGGAGAACAAGGACATAATTGCCTCAGCTTCACACATACCATAGTGATCTAGGCTGGGTAACACTGTACCTGTTGGGTATAAGATGTTACCTACCTACAGCATTCATTTCCTTCTAAACTCGTGGGGTAACTACCAATTTGCTTTGGCCAGCCCTACAGCAAAGTCCAAGCAAACTGAAAAATTAAGAGCATTACTTCAGTACCAGATTTAAACACGAGCTCCATGCAGACAAAGTGTCCGCACCCAGGTGAGCTGGGGCTTATGGCCAACCTGAGACACCATCTCCCTTGTTGGCAAAGGCTCTCTGCAGGCTGGAATTCAACAGGCAGACAGCTGGAGGCATTTACCAATCCCACAGCAGCACCCCCCTTCTGCAAGAGCTTTATATAATGCACCCCTGCAATACACCAGTGAGTGCCTAGCGAGGAAAAAAGGTTGACAACAGCACTGGAAGATTGGCTCTGACCTTCTGTCAAAGACCTAAGTTCAAAGAGTTTTGAAAGCTCTTCTTTTGAACCCTCATTTTGTGACTGCATGTGCTGGAAGCAGATTCCCTAATTAAAGCCGTTCCTGGTTGCACCTGAAATACCTCCAGAGCTTCACTCCAAAATCTTCTGTGGAAAACTATTTACAGAAAGAGCTGGAACTGGTTTGGGGCTTTTGTTTTGGTTTTGTTTTTTTTTTTTTCTTTTTCTTTAAAATACCTAAGAAGCTCAGGTTTTAAATTTCACACCGCATCAGCTCTGCAGAACGGTGTGAAATTTTAAAGGTGAGCTTCTCAGGTATTTTAAAGAGAAAAAAATCAGCTCTGCTAATATGTGCAGAAGGTTTGCTGGATGTCAGAGAGGATGATGGACAGATTTTCAAGACTTCTGCTTTCCTTCTAGGGGGCTTCTCAGGGGGTAAAACCTTACGAGACACTTACAGCTACCTCCCTCGCCTCCGACGCTGGATTGGCAACAGTGCCATGGCTTTTACCCGCTGTGATCATGGGATGGCTACAGTCAGGGACAGGATCTTTTGCATTGGGGGAAGGACACTAAAAGGAGTAAGTTAATTTGTTCTTATAATCCCAAATGTGCTGCAAAATGGTGTCTCTGTATTTCTAGGCCCTCAATGTTTTATTCCAGCAGGCAGTAACTTTATTATTTTTGGCCTCTTAGCGGATCGGCACAATTGCAAGTTAGGCCAATAAACATATGAAAATGGGCCTGCCGTTACCATCGTGCGCATTAGAAGCTGCCCTGCTGTCACGCTCTATTTGCTAGAATACAAAGGCTGTTTAAAGAATTTTTTTTTTTTTTAAATAAAGAAAACACGGTGGAGGTGCAGCCTGCTCACACAGGCAAACCTAAGTGTAAAACCGGTCACGTACCTGCTCCAAATGCATTGGCCACCTGATTTTTGTTGTTTGAACCAAGAGGGGGCAAACCGCTGGCAGATGGAACAAGGAATTGGCCTAGATTTTAGGAAAGACGGGCTCAAGTCCTGGAATGCAAATGAATTCTCTTCAAACCTGTATTTCCCACCTCTGAAAAAGGAGTTGTGTTCATCACAAAGAAACAAGAGTCTCACTTCCCACCCTTCTGGGGAGGGCAAGCTGGGAAGAGACCTGACTGGGACTGACTCGCTCCAGCAGAATCCCATTCCCTGAAGCCAAGAGAACTCAGTTTTTTGGCAATGATGAATTTTTCAAAATTATCTCAAACTGAGATCATTGAGCAATTCCCTTCTGAAAGTGTAAAGACTCAGGGCCTAGCCCCATTTTACCAGGATGGGTACAGTTTCTTTGGAAGGAACACACGGACGTTTTAGAGTACTTAACTGCTCACTGAGGAAAGGATAGAAATTGATAAAGACAAACTGCGCATCCAGGCTGACATCAAGTTTGTCCAGATGACACAGACTCAGTTATTGTTTACAATTCAATGCAATATAGCCCTCTTTAGATGGTTTCCTTTGCAATGTGTTAAATGTCCAGAGAGCAGGCATGACCTGGGCTATGCCAGTTTCAGCAGGTCCCTGTGGCAACTTGCTCAGCTCACTCCTCTGATTTTCCAAGAAGGAGAAAGCTCCTTTGAAGCCGTGCCATTCTGGTGTTTCATTCCGTTTCTTTTGAGGCTTTTCTAAATTGCTAAATGTGGATCGAAAATCTGGCACCCTGAGCCCCATGGTATTCATCAAACAGATGTTGAAACACTGGTTTCCTTTATCATCAGCCAAGCAAACCTGACGTGACAGTGACAGCCACTTGAGGCGTGATATGATGGGTCAGTGTTGGTCTGGTTCTTTGCAGGCGGAGGAATGGATTCACGTCAACGAGATGGAGTATTATTGTCCTGTAAGCAATCAGTGGACAACGCTAACGCTATCCCCATTCAACTGCTGCCAGTCCAGCATCACAGCCCACAACACTACGCTCTATCTCGCAGGAGGTGGGTCACTGCAGCACATGCAGAAAGAAGACAGTGTTTTCCTGTATGACACAGAGGGGCAGGTGTGGAAGAAAGCCAGTCCCCTGCCTACAGCTCTGGTGGATCATGCCTCTTGCATGATCAAACTGTCCCAAGTGAATGGAGCTGGTGAGATGGGGAGAAGCATAAAGTGCTCCCCCGTGGGCAGAAGGAAGAAATCTACTCTCAGCTTGTTCATTACAAAGAAACAAGAATCTCGCTCTGCCCCAGAAAAGAAGTAGGATGTACATAAGTCAAGCAGATCTGACAGCGTTTGTCAAGACAGTAGTACTTTAACAACTCTTCTAGTTGCCAGCCAAATGTCTTTAGCAGTGATTTCAAATTGGTATGTTTTTGACTTGGTGCTATCATGGTGACATGCATAATTTACAAAAAAATAGCTAGATCAAATCCTACTAAGCTACATTAAACCCATAAGAATTCCTTAAATCAGTTTTTTGTCATTCAGAACCTGCTTTTCTGTACAACGTAGAACTTATTTTCCATGAGCAACTTCAGAGATTTTATGAGGAAGTCTTCAAAAGAGCTTTGAATTCCATCTCTAACAATTTCCTTACAAACACTGCTGGCTGAAAAATTAAGTACAGGCAGAGATACATATACACGATGTATTTAAGACTGTCTTGCCACTGGATTAAGACCATAGGGCACTGCGATGCCAACTTTGTCCTCAACAAGCAGACCAGAAAACTTCCTTCAGTGAAGATGCATTGAACCTGTGTCTGCTTGAGCCAGAGTATGGGTAAACTTTCAGAAAAGAATCAAGTATCTTAGAAGTCCACATCTCACAGACAGTCAACAGCTAAGGAGCTGGAATGGCCGAAAAACCTGATGAGGATAAGTTTGGAAAGGTGCAAGAATGAACCATGGCCACCATAGCCATTCCGATGGACAGAGCCAGTACGGGGCAAAATGGGAGATTGGAGTCAAACCAGCTCCCATGATACACAACCCACACAGCAACGCAACAGCTCTACTTACAAGTGCTTCTAGAAAACAGGGCGCTAAACAACAGACAAAATTAACTCACCAACAAGAGCAGCCAAGCCTTGAATTGGGTCTGTGTGGGCAAGGATTTGTTCACAGCCGACCTGGATGAGACACATTACAGGCAAATTGCAGACGGGATAGTTAACAGTCTCTGCTCCGCGGAAGGGCTAAGCTGGAAGATTCATTAAAATTACCACTTAGACATTTTACGGTTCAGCAGCTTTCCAAGGGCCTAATTGCAACAGGTTTTTGGGGTATTTTTTCTCCCTTCTAGCAACAAAATACATAGAAACAAGGAGACAGGGCTTTACCAAGTTAAGCATCTGTGAAGAGGCCACAGTGATACAGAACATTTCCTTGCTCCCACAATCAGAATATTTGAATTCCCTTCTCAAAGGGGGTGGGGTGGAAGGGGGGGGGGGACGGATTATTTCCATTTTACAGGTTGTTAAACAGACCCTAGAAGGAAACTGGATTCTCAGGGGAGCTAGAGACAGCACCTCCTGAGTCCCAGTACATCGTAGCCTGAATGACCTCTTGCATATGTCGCTCCAGGTAGGACTCAAACCATAAATGCCACAAGGCCAGAGGCAAATGGCGTGGGGTCAGCGTGGTGTGCTTGCTGGAGTGCAGCAGAGAGCAGCAGCAGGCTCACAGCACACCAGAAGAAACCAAGGATTGCAACAGCAACGGGGATCTGGGATCAAAGCTGGGACCTTTCCAAAGCAGTTGGTGTCTCAGAAGTCTTTGAAACCTCCTGAGAACCAGGTCCCTTTCCCACACTTTGCCATCTCCGACTCTCTTGAAAGTTTACAGGTTTCCCAGTCCCCACAGCAGCAGACATTTCTCTGCATTATCCTGTGAGGTATGTCATCTTCCTGGGCAATACTCAGAAAGGAGCCCAATTTTTAGGTCTCCATCCCTACCCACCAAGAAAAAAAACAGCTATAAAACTGTGTTGAAGTGGGCTACAACAAAACTACATTTTTTAAAAAGCTACAGGTTTTTAGTGTTTAAAAGCTGAAGTCAACAAACTTGCACAGGTCTTTGTGTCTAAGGTAAAGGCAGAGCAGGGCAGGAGTGGCTCCAGCAAACCCTCTCTGATGAGACTTATGCCATTTCAAAAACAGCAGTCACCGTCACAGAGAAGTTTAAAATGTCTAGATTTACTGTCAGAGTGGAAGGGCTGCAACATCCACCACTACCTACCTCTTTCACTGTCACCAGTGGCATGTGCCTGACAGTGCACTGAGGTGCACAGCAGAAACCACGACTCACCCACACCCTGGTACTCACCTTCACGGGATTGGCAGGGAGGTGACCCATGAAATCCGTTTTGTAAGGGTAGTCCATCATGGCCATCATAGTGAAGGCATTTCTAGCAAACCCAAAAAGATGGTAAACATCCTCCTTGTTAGATATCTTATTGCATGTGGCCATTTTCCTGCTGATTTCATTGTAGGCTGCAGAAAGAAGGAAAATAAAAACCACAAACTTCAACAGAGGAATACAATACCAGCCTTTAGCATCTTGTTTCACTCAGGAGTAAGAAGATGCCGTAACACACAGATGAGGTTTCTAGTGGGAAGGACACATTACATCTAAATTTACATACACGTGGATGTTCAGGCACAGCCTCCCTGTGCACCTTCAGGCTGCCGCGTGGCCCCCAGCCTGCCCCTTGCAGAGCCACCGACACCTCCCTGGGGAGCCCAGAGGAGTTGGGTCCCACTGCAACAGCAGCAGTCCTGGTTGGCACAGTGAGAGGAACTGCTTGGTACAAGCCTGTCCTCGCTGGTGCCCTGCCTAGCTCCCTCCCCGGGGTCTGCTGTGCCCTGCAGGGCAGCCCCCCGTCAAGCTCTCATGCAGGAGAGCAGGGTACAGCATGCAGGTCCCAGTGGGATTCAACAGCTGGAAGAACTAGCAGGGATTAAAAAACAACAACAAAGAGCTCCTTGGGAGCTGGGTACATTTGCAGTTAAGAATTGCCAGCAGGTACAGTCCTCACAAAGTCACAAAGGACTCCTGAGACATGCCTTCAAACTTAGTGTGACACAGAGAGGTCAGCTGAAGTCAGGAAATCCAAATTTGAAGAGATCCCTTCAAGATGCACTCATATGTCTTTGCATTTCTACTGGGGAAAGCTGCTCCCTTCCTTTTCATCCTCCACATTTTAGAGTTGCGGTTCCTGTCTGTCCGCATCGTACTCTACAAGCCACCCACTGCAGCCCAGCTGTCTTTATGTGGAAGCCCAAGGCCTGAGACCTGCCTCTGGATACTCACTTGAGAGCCTAGGCCTTAAATATGACCACCTTATCCACCCTGCCGCAGTAAGTGTGGCCCCAGGCAATCCTTGAGGACCTTTGCTATTTAACAGTAACATTTTTCCTGGTGTGACCCAAAGGTAACTGGGCTTTGGACCCCCAGCTCCTCTGGGCAACTCCAGGACCAGCTCCTGCAGCGAGGCAGGGGGCACACAGCCCCTGAGGCGCAGCACCACAGGCCAAGCCAAGCCTTGAGACAGACCACGAACCCACCACAACCCTTCCAACACCACAGAGGGCTCCCAGGAGATGCTGCATCGGCCCCTGGTATCTGCTCTGGCCTACTTGGGACACATTGCAGACACCTTAACCAGCCTCTGTCCTCAGCTTCACCTATCTGCCCAAGGCTGGAGATGAAAGAGACTGTGATGGCTGCTTGAAAACCTAGATTGTGTCCAAATACTTCTCAGATATGTCCAGTGAGCTGAGCCACGCAGTTCTTGTATGGTGTGGGTGTTAAGAACAAGCATCTGGTGAAATACAAGGCTTTACCAGCAGAAAATGCAGGTGTTTTGCACCTGCAGGTGTTTTGGCACTTTGGTGCAAAAAAGATGGTTTCATGAACATAGTCTGTGCAAGCCCCCACAGAGGTGCTTTCATTTTGGTGTCAGTTACTAATTTTAATGCTAACTGAAACTGTTCTTTAAATCAAAAATCAATTGTGTAAGCAGGAAGAGGCAGCCAGGTGGGCATTTGCATTGATTTAGCTGAACAATTGCAGGCCCAGCTGAAGTAAAACTGAGTCAGGCTTTTTCCAGGCGGCTGGGACTGCCTGCCCGGGGGAACCCTCCGCAGGGCTGTCTCTCCTTACCTTCACTCAGGCACAGATCGTTAATCTGCTGGAAGGCTTTGCGGACAGCTGTGACACAGCCTGGGCTGGACTTCTGAAAATCCTGAAGGGACAGAAAAGATTCGGGATTACGGTTGCACAGAGGAGACACGTGTGGAGGCTGCACTGGGAAGAACTGCCAGAAGTACCGGGAGATGAGAGGGATCACTGGCCCATTGGTCAGAACCTCATCTGCATCTCCAGGAGCAGCGATACTGGTGTTTCTGCCTTGTCCTGCAGACAATCAGCACGTCCCAGCAGAAGCCAACAGTCTGCACAGCTCAGACCAAGCAGCAACTGTTTCACCAGGCCTCGCTGGGAAGAGCTGTTAGACAAAATGCTTTGCACTTGGTGGAGCCATTAGACTGTACATGAAGCAGCGAGACACATGCCTTGGCCAGCAAATGTGAAGAGCAAATGTCAAGAGAAACCCTTGGCCAAAAAGGGTGCCAGGCTGCTAGGCCTACAAGTATTTTGTTGTTTTGTGTTTTTTTTTTCCAAACACGCAATAGATTTCTTCCAACTGCACTTTGTCTATGAGAAGGAGCCACGGAGAAGGCAGTTATGCAAGGGGGGGCAGAGCACTGGTTTGGGAACTGAGACCTGCTTTTCGTCTTTATCCTGCCAGTGACCTACCAAATGACCAAGGTGGCCATGTCCTTTTTCTCTGGAAAAACACCAATCCTGAAAAGACACTTCAAGGTATGTTTGAAGAGCTGTTGCTGGTTATGCTGGTAGAACAAGTTGTTTCTGTCACTGAAGGCTCTAGCAACCGAAACTCTCTTCTGTCAGCTTGTAAGGCAGTTTGAGATCTGCTGGCAAGCAGTGCTTTGTAAAAATAAGAATTATTAGGGCTCTTTTAAGGTCTGTTTACCCTGCTAGAGCAATGATTAAATGACCACAAATCACTAGCTAAGCAGTTTTCTTACAAAGACTCAGCCTCAACTAAAAATAGATTTGGGACCTTTCTTTTATTCCTAAATCTACCTTTTTGTCTGATAGGCAGGCTTAGAGAAATCACTATGGAGTTGTCCACAGTTTACTTAGGCATCCCTTTAGGGGTTCCAAATCTCCTTCTGGATGTGCTTATTGATCTTTATCTACTAACGGCTCTAATTGGAGCATGAGGAGGGATCAGCCTGGGACAGAGAAGCAGGTCTGCTCTGGCCACCTCTGGGCACTGCTGGAGTGCTGCAGCGTGCTCCCTGCACGCTGGGGACCACCACCCATTCCAGTTCTCCCCACGGACCCTTATGGACCTGGGAACAGCTCAGCTGAGATGTCGCAGAGCCAGGAGGCATTACAGCCATTCCAAGGAAAGCTCTTCCCCCTCCAGGCTGCCAACTTCACTCTTTTGAATCACACCTAACTCAGAAGTCTAAACTGACTCAAGCTAATGGCCTCGACAGCCCCTGCAGCAGTAACCTTACGGGAAGCATAGATGTGGATGTGTGTGTAGTACTCACATAAGGGCTTTTTGCCCAGGGCAGTCGGCGTATATCACTTTGTCTTATGCAAATGCCTTATACAAAACAAACTTTCTGCCCTTTTCTGACTTCCTCTGGGAGCTGGAAAAGCTCAGTAAAAGTCACAGAGAAAGCTGCTGTGAGACAATGCACTCTGACTCACCGAGAGAGCTCCGGCAATGATTCATGAAAGGTTTGTGTCTTCATTAGCATTAGTAGCCCTCAGGGGTGTTCTCTCACCAAGAGGAGCAACTGAATTCAGATTTCATATGCACAGATTGCTTTTATGCAAATACACTGAAGGTGGAAAGAATTACTTTGAAAACAACACAAAGGGCTTGCTTAGAATCTCAGCCCAGAGGACGGCTTACTACTGCAGAGAGAATATATTTTAAAATTAATTGGAAAGTCTTTTCATATTAAGGGGTCAAAGCCCTAATTGCAGGGGTGTGTAGTGACTCAGAAGCATATTCACAGCTGAAGCAAGACAGAGCTATCAGCTGAGCAGGCTTCTGAGAAGGAATTACCTTCATCCACGGAAAAACTCCCACTGCAAGGCCTGTTAGATGACTAAGTGGTATTACACTTTTTGTTTTGAAATGTATCATTTTAAGATGAGATGTCTTTTATTCTCTTATACACTTAAAGATTCAAATGCATTTATTGTGTTTATTTTCATATGATGGTCTTTTCTTTACACTTACCAGTATGCTACCTGTCCTGTAAGTCTCTGCATTGAAATAAGGTTTTCGTGTATGTAAATAAGAGCAAAAAGACCACAGGTTTGATAGACAGGTAGTTCATGCAAAGCTATCTGTGTCACCCAGATCTAGAAATCCATGTCAAAAAAAGAGGCAAAACAGATACCATCGCAAGATTTCAGTAATACCAGGCAGTACATTTCTTTCCTTATAAACTAAATGTAAGTCAGTTCTAAGCAATACTACCTTCCTATAGGTCCGATGTCCTCAAAATGTGAAAGTCACATTTAAATTTTGGTTTTAAGTGAACCCAGGACACCTTGCATATTTTTAGTTAGTGGAATGAAGCTTTTCATTGAAATGCAACCATCTTGGGACAAAGGAGCTGCTGTGAATCATTGATATCAATGCAAAATACAGCATTTTGGGAGAGGATTTGAAGAATAATTTATCCAAAAGGGGTTCGGCCAGACACAAGGGAAAACTTTCAGGCTGTAATATGGTTAAGTCACTAGAAACGGGGAAGTGAATCCTTAGTGATACTAAAGGTGCTGGAACCGAGTTGTGTTGCTCATCAGGGCAACTTTGGGCCCTGAGCTCCCACAGCTAAGGCACTGCTGAGCCATCACATCTGCAGCTGCTGCTTTTCCTTGCAGGTTCCCATTTAATCACATTCCCTGCCCAGCACTGATGCTGTGAAGACAGATGTCTGTTTAAACACACAGAAAAGGAAAAAAAATCCAGCCTTCTTAAAGGAAAAAAATGCTTGTCCTAAAAAGAGCACATACTTACTGCTGTTACATCTCTGAAGAACTGGGTGGGGTCTCCAAGCCCAGCCACAGACAACAGAGGAGCACTGGCAGCTAATGCTCCAGCCACAATGTTTGGGTATTTCATCCTCATGTAAGCACTCAGCATTCCTCCATAGCTGCCACAGGATAGACAGAAGAGTTATTTCCTTTAACAGACATCTTATAACATAGTAACACAACAGTTCAGGCCAGCATTCACAAGCTTACCTAACCCGAGGCAATAAGAAGCTTATGGATATCTAGTAGATGCCATCCTCGTGTTGTAAGCAAGAGAAAAGGCTTTGTTTCCTCCCATGGGAAATGCTGTCCTGCTCCATCCCTGCCATATTTCAGTATTCTTCACATGGGTTTAGTGCTGCTCAGGGCTGCAGCAGATTGAACTCCGATTTACACACATGGAGCTGTAGTCTAATATGCAGCCCAGCAAGCAGGGTTTGCTGAATCCCTCTCCCACCTCCCCAAGCCAGGACAGCTCCTGGCCCTTTTTACACTAGTTACTGGCCTGATAGCCACAGTACAAATACCCCTGAGATCAACAGTCCGGACACCACCACAGTGAGCTGGAAGCTTAATGATAACCGTGAGGTCAAATGCTTGTTAGCTCACTGCAGCTGAATTAGAAGCCCTGTACTTGGTGAAAGCCTTTTAAACAGAAGCATCCCTCTGCTGTAAGTGTGGGAAGCCATTCAAGAGACAAGGACATCACATCAACACAGCTCTGAGCAAATGCTTTGGGGAAGGACCTGCTAAGAATCCAAGAGCAACCAAGCAGCAGGCTGCAGAGCAGACTTACAAAGGAGCCTACAATGAAAATGGCCGGATGTTGTTAAAGAGGCTGTGTTTAATAAAAAGCTGGGTGGACCCTGGAAGGAATATTTTACAGTTTTCTGTATTTCCAATGTTCTTATCCTGCAGGAGCAATTTCCCTTTTTCTGCAGTTCTGTCTCACTCATATGCCTAGAAACATCCAGTCAGTGGTGCTTTTCCAAACCAACCACAAATTGAGACTAATTCTTGATGGGAGAGCTGATTGGGACGTGGTCATGAGCTGTTGGGAGCTCAGGCATAGGCGCATCTGCTCTCTATCGGATAGCTCTGCCGTTAGAACTTGCTAGATAGATCTGTGAGGACAGCACAGCTATGGCTGGGAAAGGATGCAGAGAAGGGAAGGAGCCCACACAAGCTTTACCTGCCTCCAAAAGCAATGACGGGGCAGTCCACAGCACTGTACTGCTGCTTTAGACCAGTAATTAGCACTGCGTAGTCAGCGAGGGCTTGTTCCACGGTAAGCAGACTGGTCTTCTTCAGCTTTGTTGACTCAAGTCCAAATGGAAGAGACTTCCCATAGTACCTCTAAAAGGAGAGATATGTTGCAGAAATTCTGGTGTCAAGGTCTGGATCTTCTCTGTTCTCACTACAGAACTGGGATAAGTGTGCACAAATGGGAAGCGGTAACAGAGCACATGGTGTCCTCTAACTTGTTCGTAACTGAGGAAGTGCCTTGTCTCCTGCATCTGATAAACAGAGACCTTCAGGACATATTCTGTGGAGGATGAACAGTCCATCACAAGCTACTTCAGTGGGTGCCAAATGGGCCCTCGGCACACGTCTCTCTCCTGAAATCCCCAATGAGAAAAGGGAACAGGGTAATCTCTTCATGCATAAGTTGTGGAATAGGAAATTTAATAGAATGGTGTGGGAAAGGTTGGCTTGGGACTTCATAGGCTAGAGAGATTACATATTATCCAAACAAAATAACTCTCTAGTGCAGTTCAAGGCCTGTGGAAGCTACATACAAAAGCACTGGTCTAAGGCAAATACACCACAGCATAGGTTTTACTGAAACACTGGTCCGTATCCTGGATTGCTGGTAGGCACAGTAAAAAAAGATTCAAAAGCCATCATTAAGTAAAGAAGAGCTGCTACCACGAGGAGAAAGCTTACAGCAGGTATACCTCAGCTTGACGGCAAGAGATGTTATTTTTCCAGACCTGCAGAAAGCTGAATTTGGTAATACTGAACAGAACAAGACTCTATAGCATGCGTAATGACTAAAATACTCACATGCTCAGCAAAAATCACAAGTGCTTGCTGTTCCTCTGCTAATTCAAATATGAAGTCAGAGTTCTGAGCAAAAGTCCAGATGTCACCTTCATTGCCAGTATAGAAAAAGATGGGTCCAAACCCTTTCTTCCAGAACTTTGCTGAGTGAGACAATCGACAGAAACAAATTAAAAAATACCCAACACATGAGCATGAAATGATTCTACTTTTGGTAAGTTTGGGCAGGAGCTTACCAAGGAAGAACTCTGAACAGGCTGAGCTGGGGCATAAAGGTATTAGAAAGGCTACAGAAATCTCTCATTTGAGCAGGGATAAATAAGAGCTTCTATGAGATCAGCACATGACCTGGAACTTCTGCTTCTGCCTGTAAATCCCTAAAATCTCAGTCCTGCAATGCATTTGGAAAACATACCCCCGAAAAAAGCAGCTTCCCATTTATATACCCTCATCCCAAACTGATGTATATATTATATAAATATCATATATTATAAATACCCAACTCATCCCAAAACACTTGCACAGATGCCTTTTCCCACAAAATAAATATCAGGGAATTGCCTGCATCTTTCTGCTGCGATGTATAACATAGAGCCAAGCTGTAAATCACAGCTATTTCTATTCACAAACAGAATGATTTAGGTTGGAAGAGAACTTTAAGTTTATCCAGTTCCACCCCCTGCCCTGGGCAGGGACACCTCCCACCAGACCAGGTTGCTCAAAGCCCCGTCCAACCTGGCCTTGGTCCCCTCCAGGGACGAGGAAGCCACAGCTTCTTTGGGCAACCTGGGCCAGTGTCCAACCATCTTCATAATAAAAAACTTCCTCCTTATATCCAATCCAAATCTACTCTCTTTCAGTTTAAAACTGTTGCCCCTTGTCCTGTCACTGCAGGCCCTGGTAAAAAGTCTCTTGCTATCTTTCTTATAAGCCCCTTTAAGTACTGAAAGGCCGCAATAAGGTCTCCCTGGAGCCATCTCTCCTCCAGGCCGAACCCCCCAACTCTCTCAGCCTGTTCTCACAGCAGAGGGACTCCAGCCCCCCCAGCATCTCTGTGGCCTCCTCTGACCCTGCTCCAATAGGTTCATGTCCCTCTGACGTTGGTGGCCCCAGAGCTGGAGGCAGCACTGGGGGGGGTCTCCCCAGAGTGGAGCAGAGGGGCAGATTCCCCTCCCTCACCCTGCTGGCCACGCTGCTGGGGATGCAGCCCAGGAGATGCTGATGCTCATGTGACGATATATGTGATACATGTAACACATGCACATCTCTATCTTATACAATATATCATATATACATATGAGATGATATATGAAGATGATGTGTTTCATCCTCTGAACTGTCTATAACTGAAGGCAAATTGAGACTGGCGGGACAAGCTGACCCACGATGTCAATACTTCATTGTCTAACAAACAGTTGCTTTAATCCTTGTTGACTTTAACAAACATTTGATTTAGCTTAGTCTTAAATTGCACAGGAATTAAGAGGGATAATAAATAGCTTTCTTCAACAACAGACCTCAGACCATCAGTTAAGTGTTGATTTCAACGCATTGCCACATCACCCAAAGGGACCCTCCAACAGCAGCTGTCCTACGGACACCGCTGCAGCATGTCACATGGGGCCATCTCCATTAACAGAGGCCTGAATTTAATTCTTGGCATTCTCAACACAGACTTGCTAAAGCAGGATTTGGCTTGGAAATGGGTTTGCAACCTTTCATTTAGTGAAATTGCTGCTCTTTGTTAACGAAGTGGCTGATTTTCTTTCTGTGTTGCACTTGCTGTGGGCACCAGGTAGGAAACTGAAGGGCTGTCTTTACTCTGGCTTTTCTTCTGACGTGCTTCATGCCTCCTGGAGTAAATAACCATTCACAGGAGCCAAAACCAAAGCAGACAGGTTGCTTAAAAAGGTATCTATTTTTAAACTGAAATCCCGGGCAACTGCCAGCTAATCTCGAGACAGTCAGATGCCTGGTTGTGAAATAACGGTCTCCTTCAAGTTCTCACTGATAATCCAAAAAGTCTGGTATTGCACAAGAAGCAGTAGAGGGGAAAGGAACTACTCACAGGAATTTTGAGTAAGAAACTATTTGTAAGGCAGCAGAACGGCAATGTTAATGTTTTGTTTCTACAAATATTATTCAGTTCTGCCCAGGACACACAGATAAAACACTTGAAAAAGAAAACAAATAAAAATTACACAATGCTTTAAACCAGGTGATCACAAAGTTCAAAAAGGGCTGCTTAATTAGTGAAATTTCAACCTTGGGTATGCTATCAAAATTCATTGGTGTTCCCATATCTTTGGGCTGAACTGATCCATGAATTCACGCTTGGTGAAACGTATATGACTGTGTGCAGGTGCTGAACAAGCTGCAGAGCAAGAGGTGACATGAAGAAGGTGAGATGCTGCACTGGACGCCCCAGACGCAGGCGGTGTGTGAGGCAGCAGCAGGCAGGCACCAGGCTGGGCAGCTCTCTGGGCTGGTGTGATTCACAGCTCCACCTTTGCTCTCTCCCTGCAAATCTCTCCTTGACTCCTCCAAGCTGGCAGGACTGAAAAACACGTGATGCTGGTTGTTGAAATTGCTGCCCTTTTACTCACATGCTGGTTAGAAAAGCCTCCTCTCTCTTACTGCCTGTTGCACAGGAGATAACTCATTATTTGGCTAGAAAAGAAGACACTGCCGGCTCCTTGCTGGAAGTCCCCATTGTTCAGCACAGCTTAAGCTATCTAAAGCTGCAGAATTTTAAACAACACAAACACCGACTCAAGAGGAGTTATCTTCACCCGTAAGAATGACGGGTACAGAGTGCAACCTTTGGGTCACTATTTGTTTCTCCTGCCGCATTCAGAGCACTGAGTAAGAGATGCTGTGGCCCAGCGAAGACGTGTGCCCAGAGCCAGCCCTGGGGCAAGCCTAATGCAGCTGCTGTTCTAGTCAACTCTTGCTCCAGAGAGGCCAATCCCCACCCCCACACTGAACTGAAGGGAAGGGGAGAAGGATAAGACAATGCCGGAGGGAACGGCTGGCTGAGGAGGGGCTGAGACTCGGCTCAAACTCGCTCCTGGCCGCTCAGCTGTCGTGGTTTCAGTTGGGATAGAGTTAACTTTTCCGTTAGCAGCTGGTACAGTGGTATGTTTTGGATTTAGGATCAGAAGATACTTTTGATAGCACACTGGCATTTTCAGTTGTTGCTGGGCAGTCAAGGCCTTTTCTGCCTCTCAACCCACCCCACCAGAGAGGGCTGGGGGGGCACAGAAAGGTGGGAGGGGACTCAGCCAGGACAGCTGACCCCAACTGACCAAGGGGACATCCCACGCCATACGGCATCATGCTCGGCACATAGAGCTGGGGGAAGGAGGAGGAAGGGTCAGAGTGATGGCGTTTGTCTCCCCAAGTCACCGTTATGCTGATGGAGCCCGGCTGTCCTGGGGACGGCTCAGCACCCGCCTGCGGTGGGCAAGACTTGTTCAGCCCCACAAAACAACAGCCACCCTTTTTCTACTTTCTTCTCTACATTCAGGTCCCATCTGCTAGATTGCTTTTGCACTGCACGCTAAGAAGTTTAATAAAACCACTGGAGAAGTCTAGGGAAGGCAAATTTGAGAGATACATGTTAATAACTTTTAGTGGGCCAAACAATACAGTGTAGGGAGTGGGAGGGAAGAAGCAAGCTTTCAGGCACAAAGGGCCTTCCTTGCATCAAGCTCATTCACGTGTCACTCATTTAAGGTCTATGAATACAGAGTCACCAGATTGATAAGGGGAAATAACAATCAAGGGTTAATAGCAGGGCCATTGCTTGGCTTAAACTGTGTATCTATAGCCTAAAGCCATTGCCAAGGGGTTTAGGCAAAGAAAGGATGTGTTGAAACCATAAAGTGGTCACGTTGGGCCTCGATGGGAGATAAGGGAACAATTGGTATTCAGTTGTCCTGACAGAGCGATCATCTGGTTTCCCAACCCCGTGGCCTGGAGCGACACATTAACATTAAAAGCGAGAGGTACACAGCGAGGAAGACATATGGCCTTCATCCCCGAGACCCTGGCCCATGACCACCAGGAGACACTGCGCACATACAGCTGGGAGGAGTTAAAGGCAGAGACCATGGAAATGATTTCTCGGAACTCACTGTAATAAAGACCGCCTTGTCGGGGAAAGGTTATGGATACGTATAGGCGCCCCTTGAATATGTAAGATCTGATTGTATAAATCCTGAGCTAACTGCCGTGGTGGGTGCGCACGATTTTGGTGGGGGGACCCCCCGTGCTGCCCGGCGCCGAATAAACATACCTACTTTACAACCCCACAGGTTGTGGAGTCTGCTTTCCGCACGTCACATGTACTTGCAAAGGATAAATCATGCCTGACAAACATGTGAGAAATGAGCTGAATTTTGCTTCAGCTACTTGGTATATTTCTA
>JARKVS010000593.1:62174-75109 GCA_030770645.1 Numenius phaeopus
AAAGAAAAGAAATGAGATTCATTGAACATTGTAATCAATGGTGGCCTGTATATGTGTTGGAAGATCAGGAAAAATGGCCAAAGAATGGCATGTTAAAATGTAATACTATATTACAATTAATGTTGTTTTGTAGAAGGGAAAGTAAGTGGGATGAAGTTCCTTATGTTGATTTATTTTTCACCTTGAGACATGATTAGGAGAAAAGATTGTGGTTTAATGTTACTGATGTGCTGGCATTAGAACAGGAATACTGGAAATCAGAATTGTTGAAGCAATGTTATTTGGCTTGTAGTATTGGCAAAAGGTTTAATAAATATAAAGAGAAGTTGATGGGACAGAGGACGGGCAGCATTACAGTCCTGCGGCTGGTTGTACCAGGCAAAAGCAGGGAGCAGTGTTTCAGGCTTCTTTGAGACAAGCAGTAGGACCTGCAGGGGAACCTGGGGGGGTGAAAATACTGTTTTCTGTAGCAGATTTAAAAGCTTGGATGGAGATGTAGGGAAGTTCTAGAGGCAATCCAGACATAAGAAAGAAGTTACAGGGATTAGAAGGGGAAGCTGTAAGTTGTTAGAAACTGCTCGGGAAGTGTGTAACAATAGAGAAGAGAAGGAGAAATAGGGTAGAAAGCAAGTGAGGAACGCACAATTGCTAGCAGCAGCTATTGCAGGAGGGAATTGGAGAGGAAGGAAATGGAATAGAAGGGATCGGAGTACAGGGGAAGGAGATGGGAATCTTCGCCCCACTTTGGAAAGGGATCAGTGTGCATTGTGTAGATGAAAAGGACCCTGGAAGATAGAACATCCCCAGAACAGATTTCAGGAACGATCTCCCCGAAGCACAGAAAATCCCTGGGTAACAGAGGTACTTACTCTGCACCAGGATTCTCAGTGATGGGGACCAGGGAAAAACTCCGAAGTGCCCCCAGCAGAACCCCTGGTTACCCTGAAGCTGGGGAATGAAAAGGTAGATTTTTTAGTGGATACAGGAGCAGCATGCTCTGTTTTGAATTCTTGTAAAGGAAAGTTAAGCAGTCAAAATATGTCTATTGTTGGTGCCACAGGGAATAGAGAAATTAGGCCTTTCTTTCAACCCATGAAATGTGGATGTAGATCCCAGGTGTAAGTTCCTGTATGTACCTGGTTGCCCTATGCCATTATTGAGAAGAGATTAAGTAAACTTAATGCTCAAATTGTATTCGAAGATAATCATATCCATGTGCAAATACCAGAAGAAAAAGCATTGGAGGCACAAGTTTTCTTATTCCCACAAAACAAAGATGTACAAACATCCACAGTCACTGAGGAAGTGATGAATGCAGTGAATGCTCTTGGATGGGAAGTGGGGATGCTGGGACAATCTAAAGCAGCGGAGCCAGTACTGTCTGGCTCTCGGATTAAAACCTTTCAAGTTCTTTGTTCACGAGAAACAACATGTTGCTTTGGGAGTACTGATTCAGAGGACTGCATCCTGGAAAAGACCAGTAGGATGTTTTTCCAGGCAACTGGACCAAGTGAGTAAAGGCTGGCCTTCATATTTGCGGGCGGTGGCAGCTACCGCAATGCTCATATAGAGGCGTAGATGTTAACCCTGAGGCAGAAGCTGATTGTTCAGGAATCACATGTGGTGACTACTTGTTTTAGAGCAAAAGGCCAGGACATTGGTTATGCCCTGGCCAAATGATGAAATATCAAGCTGTTTTATTAGAACAGGATGATGTAGAATTAAAAGTGACTTTGGTATTGAACCCAGCAACCTTGTTACCTTTCCTGGGTGAGGCAGAATTAGAATTTGATTGTTTGACAACAATTTAACGACTTTATTCTAGTCAAGTGGATTTAAAGGCTACAAGCTCTTCAGGAGGGATAGACAGGAAAGGAGAGGTGGTGGAGTGGCTGTGTATGTTAGTGAATGCTATGAGAACTCAGAAATTAAGTATAGTGATAACAATGTCGAGAGTGTTTGGATTAGGATAAGGGCAAATAAAGGTGATATCGCTGTGGGAGTCTGCTATAAACCTCCCAACCTAAGCAGTGAGGTGGATGAAGTCTTCTATAAGCAACTGGGAGAAATATCACAGTTGTTTGCCATTGTTCTTGTGGGGGACTTTAACCTCCCTGATATCTGCTGGGAATACAACATGGCAGACAGGGAACAATCCAGGAGGTTCCTGGAATGTGTGGAGGATAACTTCCTCATGCAGCTGGTAAGTGGGCCGGCCAGGGAAAGTGCCCTCCTAGACCTGCTCCTTGTGAACAGGGAAGAACTTGTGGGGGAAGTAAAGGTTGGAGGCCGTCTAGGGCACAGTGATCATGAGATGATTGAGTTCTTTGTCCTTTGAGAAACAAGGAGAAGGGTTACCAAAACTGCCACCTTAGAGTTCTGGAGGGCAAACTTTGACCTGTTCAGAAGACTGCTAGACAAAATCCCTTGGGAGGATGCCCTTAAGGATACGGGAGTCCAGGAAGGATGGACATACTTCAAGAAAGAAGTCTTAAGGGCACAGGAGCAGGCTGTCCCCGGGTGCCAAAAAACAAGTAGGCGGGGTAGGAGGCCAGCCTGGCTAAATAGGGATCTCTTGCTGGATCTCAAAAACAAAAAGAGAGTCTACGACCTTTGGAAGAGGGGGCAAGTCTCTCATGAACACTATAAAGACGTAGCAAAGCTATGCAGGGAGAAAATAAGGAGAGCCAAAACGCAGCTAGAGCTCAACCTAGCTGCAGCTGTTAAGGATAATAAAAAATGTTTCTATAAATTCATTAACAACAAAAGGAGGATTAGGGAAAATCTCCCTCCTTTACTGGATGCAGAGGGAAACATAGTCACAAAGGATGAGGAAAAGGCTGAGGTGCTCAACGCCTACTTCGTGTCAGTCTTTAGCAGTGGAACTAGCTGTTCCCTGGACACCCAGCCTCATGAGCTAGGAGACAGGGAGGGGAAGCAGAATGAGGGCATCACGATTAAAGAGCAAGAGATCAGTGACCTGCTATGCCGTTTGGATGCACACAAGTCTATGGGACCAGATGGGCTACACCCAAGACTGCTGAAAGAGTTGGCAGACGTGCTCGCCAAACCGCTTTCCATCATTTACAAGAAGTCATGGCTAACTGGGGAGGTCCCAATGGACTGGAGGGTGGCAAATGTAACACCCATCTACAAGAAAGGCAAAAAGGAGGATCCAGGAAACTATAGACCTGGTATGAGTTTCAACAAGGGCAAGTGCCAGGTTCTGCACTTGGGCCACAATAACCCCAAGTAGCGCTACAGGCTTGGGGAAGTGTGGCTGGAGCTGCCTGGAAGAAAGAGACCTGGGGGTTCTAATTGACAAGCGGCTGAATATGAGCCGGCAGTGTGCCCAGGTGGCCAAGAAAGCCAATGGCATCCTGGCTTGTATTAGAAACAGCGTGACCAGCAGAAGTAGGGAGGTGATTGTGCCCCTGTACTCAGCACTGGTGAGGCCACACCTGGAGTATTGTGTCCAGTTTTGGGCGCCTCAATCCAAGAGAGATATGGAGGTGCTGGAGCGAGTGCAGAGGAGGGCAACGAAGCTGGGGAAGGGCCTGGAAAACAAATCATATGAAGAGCGGTTGAAGGAGCTGGGACTGTTTAGTATGAGGAAGAGGAGGCTGAGGGGAGACCTCATCACTCTCTACAACTACTTGAAAGGACACTGTAGAGAGGTTGGTGCTGGTCTCTTCGCACAGGTAACTAATGCCAGAACAAGAGGGAATGGCTTCAAGCTCCAACAGGGTAGGTTTAGACTGAACATTAGGAAAGAATTTTTCACAGAAAGAGTGGTCGGGCATTGGAACAGGCTGCCCAGGGAGGGGGTTGAGTCACCATCCCCGGATGTGTTTAAGAGCCATTTAAATGTGGTGTTGGGGGATATGATATAGGGGAGAACTTTGTAGTGTAGGGTAGGTGGTTGGACTTGATGATCCCAAGGGTCTCTTCCAACCTGGACGATTCTATGATTCTATAAAGGATGAACCTGTAGACTCAGCAGATACGAATCTATTTGTGGGTGGGAGTAATTTCGTTGATAATGGAACTAGGAAGGAAGGATATGCTGTAATCCTAGAAGAAGGGGCAGAAGCACTCCCTTCAGGAACTTCAGCACAAAAAAGCAGAATTAATCACACTAATCAGAGCTTTAGAAAATTGCTAACATTTGGACTGACTCGAAATATGCTTTCAGGGGTGCTACACACGCACAGGGCATTGTGGAAGGAAAGAGGTCTCCTATCCACTCAAGGAACACAAATTAAATATGGAAATTAAATAAAGAAGTTATTAGAAGTGGTGCAATAGCCTAAACAAATTGCTGTAATGCATTGTAAGGCTCATCAGTTCAGCAACTCTTTCATCATGGCAGGAAATCGAAAGGTGGATATGACTGCCAGGTAAGCTGCAGGAAAGAAAATCCTTGGGACGTGGCCTGAAGGATATCAACATTTAAGTCATCCTCCTAAGTATACAGAAAGGGATGAACGATTAGCTAAGTTGTTAATGTCTGGTAAGGATGAAAACAGATTGTGGATGACCAAAGGTCAGGGTGTGATGTTTCCTGAGTGTCTTATGAGAGACATTTTAGAGAAAACCCATGAAGAAACTCATTGGGGAATGGAGGCTTTAATAGATAATACTGAGGCTTATGCTCTGGGAGTGGGAATGACCAGTATTGCAAAAAGTGTTGTAAACGAATGTGAGATACATCAGAAGAACAATCCCCAAAGTAAGCCAAGGCACACACCAGCACCACCACCCGCAGAACAATAAAGAGAGGAAACACACTGGGGGATTATTGTCAAGTTGATTTTTCTGAGCTTCCCAGGCAACTCGGGTACCAGAATTTGTTGGTACTAGTGGATACCTTTTCTGGATGGCTGGAAGCTTTTCCCTGTCATACCAATCAGGCACAGAAGGTAGTGAAGGTATTACTAAAAGAGATTATTCTGAGGTTTGGAATCCCAGTTGGAATGTCATCAGATAGGGGACCTCACTTTGTGGTTCAGGCTTTAGTAAGGGTTTTAGGGGTAAAATGGGATTTGCCTGCCCCTTGGAGACCCCAATCAAGTGGGCAGGTAGAGCGAATGAATCAAACATTAAAAAGTCAGATGGGCAAGATTTGTCAGGAAGCACAAGTGAAGCGGCCGGATGCTCTCCCTTGAGCTGTGTTAAGGGCCGGGATCACTCCTGGGTCACAGGAGAAAGTCCGCCCACTTGAAACACTTCATGGGCGACCTCACCAGCGTTTGTCTCATGAGCCAGGGAATGAGATAATATTAGGAAAACCACATACCAAGGAATATGTAATTTCTCTAGAAGTTCTTTCTTCCCTTAATAGGTATTTAATCAGAGGACACCTGTCAGGCTGGCTACAGTAGTTCGTCTGTTTCAGCCAGGAGATTGGGTCTATCTGAAAAACTGGAGTGATGAACCCTTGAAAGAAAAGTGGAAAGGACCTTTCCAAGTTCTTTTGACGACTTATGCAGCTGTGGAATCAGACGGAGTGAAACCTTGGGTTCATTATACCAGAGTTAAGAGAGGTTTAGCACCTGTTAACTGGGAAATAGTTTCCCAGGGGCACAATCCATTAAAGCTGAGAGCGAGACAGAAGAGTGTATGAATAATACACAGAAGATATCTGAATTCTACAAAGGACCTGCACCCATATTGCTCTATATTGGACTGGGACTTACTATTATGGGACTTAATTAAAAAATTTAAATAAATCCTGAAATGGGGAGTTGTTACCAAAGACAGGGTTCTGCTTTGTTTATAACCGTATGCTAACTAAGATGATAATTACTGAGCTTCTTACTGTGTGAGAAAATAGTTGGTCACCAAGGGGATAGTGATAAGGATGGGATAACAAGAAGGAGTTAATCACCCCAAGGTTCTCTCCTATGTCAAAGAATGTACTCCTCTACTAATTAAGACAGAGCTGGGACTACTTCAAAGGAACATCCTTATCATCCTCAAGAAGCTGGCAAATATCTACTGTCCTGAGATGACTCAATACCTTAAAAGGATAATGTGAGGAAGAGTATCCTTACCCAAACGACCACTGAGGAGCTCATGTCTGCGCAGAAGTGTTTTGCAGATGCTACAAAATTTAATACACATGCAAAAGGGCGATTCTGTCATCCTGATGAATATGTCAGCCCAGCTGGAGTTATAGATGAGGTAGGCCAAATAATGAGAATCTTTTGTGTATCAATAACGGGTGAATGTGTGCTAGATTTGTGGATTTCCACCTAGCACCCGACATTGAATAAAGCAATATCTCCTCTCTAAACTGCTTCTCGTTTTGAGAGCTTTTGTTTCAGGTAACAGTGGGGTCCCACCTCTGAGGGGGCAGCCTCGCTGCTGGTTTCTGCTCGTCACACCTCCACAGCATTTGCCTCCTGGTGCTGAACTGGTGCTGGCCTTTGCAAGGACAAGTGGTAGCACCTCAGGTCCCCTCCATGGTGTGTTTCCTTGAGGAGGAAAAGCTGGGGAGGACTGAAACCCAGCTCAGGCAGCATGCGGGGGCCATGGTGGCTCAGTGCCCAGTGGGGGGCGGGGGAGGAGTTGTAGCACAGGAGGAAATCGGGGTGAGGGTCCACCTCTCCAGTAAGGAGCGGTGGGTGAGGGAGCAGCAAAGGAGAGGAGGTCTGGAGGACGCCCCTCAGTCTCCACAGAGGATGTAGGCATGTGAGGAGCAGAGCATGTCCCTGTGGTGGTGATAGGCTGATGGCCCTGTGGTTGAGGATACTGGGGAGAGAGGGAGCTCGTGGTACTCTGAGAGCAAGTCAGGAGCAGCATGAAATTGTTCAATGGGTGATTTCCTCTAGGTTTTTGGTTCCAGAGGGAGGCCCCAGCAGATACCCCTGGGGCCCTGAAGGAAAAGGGGAATGGAGAAAGTTGTATGCAAACTAGGCTGACCCTGCTCATATGGCTGTAAGGAAACTCAGCGGTACCTATGATCTAGCTTGATCGTGTTATGCCAAGTGCTGTATAAACATGCAAAAAAAAAGGCCTGGTTTTACCCCAAAGGGTCAGTACGTTGTCAGCTTGTTCAAAATCTTGCAGACACTTTAAGATGTCTTTGAATGTCATAGAAGTTTATATTTTAAAAAGGAAAACCAAAGGAGCCATTACAGGAAGAAGATTTAAAGGACGTGGTCACGCGTGGGAAGCTGCAGAAGCATTTTCAGGTCTACCGTTACCATCTGCCACCACGCGGTGGTACCACAGCATGAGAGATGGGTCTGGTTCAGGTGGCACAAGGTAACAAAAGCAGGTGGAAATCAGGTCTAGCCTGGCTTGGGTGATGAGAGAACAGCAGCAGGCTCCGAGGACACAGTACGTGAGTGGCTCTGGCCAGGGCTTCTCTCGGGCTGATTTTGTGCTCAGGTCCCCACCTGAGGAGGCACCGAGATCCTGCCGGCTTCTTGTCTGAAACTTGCATAAGATTTATCCCTGATTTCACTTGGTTGAAAAAATGTTTTTTCATGCATTAGGACAGCTTTCTGTATTTATTTAATAGGATGAAAATGTTGGAGGAGTTCTGATCGATATTTCAATTACATTATTTTTAATTACTTTCCTGCACTCCCAGGTTTGTACTTTCAATAAAGTGTCATTCTAATTAAGACTTTGAAATCCCTGATTTTTTGGCGACTCTTGTTTTTAAGACTATTTTGGCTTGATGCTCCTGAGCAGGTTTATTTCTGCGAAGGGTGAGGCTCAAGCAACTTTCTTTCCACCTCCTCAGAGAGAAGGCTGTGACATAAGAGGCTTTTCTACTTCATAAACCACTGGATAGTCTTCAGATGTGTGAGTTTAAAATATGAACCAAGACAAAGGAAACCAAACACACTAGCAGGAACTTGTTTGCTTTTGCAGTGAAGAGGGAAGTCTGGAACTGGTCCTTGAGGTGGGTCCTGTGTGGGCTCAGCGTGAAGGCTGTGCTGCACACAGCAGGATTAACATCTTATTTTTAGATTACTGCTTATCTAAATTCTGTCACAAAGAGCTTTGCGGAGTTAGTAATGGCTGTGAGGTGTGTAATCCAGGGCTTTCAGGTAAAAAGAAAGGATTTGTACTCACTGCCAAGCTTTTTGAAGAGGTTAGGGAAATCCATGAGGTGGCACGGGCAAAGGCCTTCATCCTGGGGTGTGGATAAGGTTAACAAATAATGTAAACCAATCCTAATGAAATAATGCTTTTTAAAAGGCTCTTACTGTCTTCAGGAATGAGAATTCTTGCCGATGGATAGCACAAAGAGCCCAAAGGCTTTCCAAGATCTGAAAAGAGAAAGAAGTAGTCTAGTTTTGTTGCTCCCCGGTCAATAATATTAAACTCATCTGAAGACACTGGACTGAGAAGGCAAGTCCCTCTCTGGTGGTACTTTCAGACTGTCAGCCCTGGGCAGCTCCAGCTGGACAAGTTCCTTCTGATCTCCCTTGGTCAGGTCCTTGGCCTTGGTGGGATAAAAGAGCACGGGGTGCTTGGAGTGACCTCTGGACCCAAACAGTGCAGCCCTGTATTTCTAGACGGCTGCAGTTGCATTTTGCCCAATAATTTAAAATTACATAAATCCTTCTTCTGTCTGCCCCACGGAAACTGTTTTTAAGTTCCTGTTCTGTGAAAGTAGAGAGATCAGGCACTTGTCCTGTCTGAACTGAGCAGCATGTCTTGCTCTAATAACCTGTGGCACTGTGCTGCCTTTTCATGGATGGGTTTCTGTTGTCTGTGTCAGCTAAAGAACAGCCGGTGTAAATGTCCCTTGGTGCCTGCTGGCAGGATGGAAATGGGACTTTCAAACCTATTGAAAATAGGAAGAGGGCTTAAGCATAAAGTCAATTATAAACAGCCTTGCACGTAGTAATTGTGTAACTTCAGTTTCTCTCTTTGGAGGAAATAGGATAAAAATTCCCAGAGTGCCTTTGAGATCAAGCAATAGCTGTTCCCTGTGGAGAGGTGTCCCCAGCAGGCCTGTGTCACTGCTTGGCTTGGGGGCTCTGTGGGGCGGCCATGGAGGGGTTGGGGCAGCGCTGGAGTTTGGCTCCATGGGTGGAAACGCAGCTCCCTGGTGAGCCACGGCCGAGATCAAAGGCTGCCAGTGTTCACCCATGTAACTCCTGAGCAATGGCCAAATGAGAGTGCAGCCTCCCTGAGTCCTCTGCCTGCTGCGGTGGATCCCTGGCTCCCCCTCCCTGTGCTCCTCTGGCTGTTTGCTGTGACAACGTGGAAGAGCGTCAGGAGCTGGAGAGTCTTGCTGAGAGACGATATGGTGTATTTGGATGCTGCCTCCTCTCCCTTGCTTTTAGCTGACAGTCTGGGAGCCTCCCCTGGGACAAAAAAAAATAGAACTTTATTTTGGAAGAGGTCCCTACGCTTCAGCATGTGAAGCAAGTGAAGAGAAATACAGGAGAAGGTGGTCAAGAAGTCAAAAAGGGGAGCATTGGATGTTGGCCTGTGTATCACAGAGGCCAAAAAGACAGTGGCGGTGGGAAGCTGGCCCTATAATTGCAGCGAGGCCAAGGTCACCTGGCCACTCGGTCTTGTGTGTGCCCAGGTCAGAGCTAGGAGAAGGGGGCACTGTCGTGGTGTTCGCTATGGTCCCTTCCAGGCATGGGTTTGTGCTGTTGGGTAAAGAGCAGGACCAGGGAGCTGAGCCACCTGAAAAATGCTTTCCCTTTCCTCCTGTTGAATTAATTCTCTGAGGGGTGAGTCTTCAGGTCTGGTTCACAGGACTGTCAGCGCAGGGGCTGGTGCCAGGGGCTGGTGCCAGCACAAGGTGGAGGGCAGGGGCAGCCGCAGCAGGGGGAAGGTGCATCCATGCCTTCCAGCGGCAGATGGATTTCTTCTGGATTGCAGAAAGGGCGCAGCCCAGGAAAACACTGTGGGGCAGGGCTCCTGGCTCACTGTGTGATGGGGAAGGCTGCGGTGTCTGGCTGGGGGAAGGCCTCCCTGCAGGGGCTGTGCTTACACTCAGCTTTTTTTGGCCTGGTGGCTGTCAGCAGAAAGGTTTCACCTTGTGTTTTGTTGCTTCTATGCCCGTATCCACTGGGTGGGTGTTCCCAGGGCTGTGCTAGCTGCTGCTTAGAGCCAGAACTCAGCATGGCGGCACTGGAGGTACAAAGAAACCGTGTCCCCGAGGAGCGCAGGGAGCGGGGGCAGCGTGGTGCTGCGCAGGAGGCAGCGTGCGGTTTGTGCCAGCGGGGCGACCAAGGGCAAACGTCAGCCCCTGTGCAGGCTTGCCAAAGCAGAGCTGCGTGACTGTGCAAAGCAGTGTTACGGCACCAGCCTCCTGATAAGATGCTTTGGGAGGTCAGGCTCAGTGGCACTGTGACCTTCAGGGGGCAGTTAGCTGAGGAGGGATGTGGCTGCACTGCTGCCGCCGGAGAGCCAGGGGCTGGGCCTGGCAGAGCCCGTCCAGGCATGAGGAGCCTCCGCCAGCCACCTCTGCAACACATCTGCCAGTGGCACTTGGTGGCAGGCTGCTGCCAGGATCCGCAGCTCCGCACTGCAGGCAGGGGTGGGCACAAACTAGAGGAAGCCCCCGGCTGCTGTGCGCCTGGGGAAGGTGTCAGTGGGAGGGCTGGAGAGGTGCTCTGCCCCCAGAAATTGCACTTTCACCATTGGCTTTTCTTAACTCGAGGAGCCACTTCTGGCAGGTGTTAATTACTCCAAATCTACTCTGCAAGCAATGCCTCCAAATCCAATTGGGGCATCCAGTGGGGCACGGTTCAGCTGTACGTGGCCCGTTCAGTGCCACTTGGCTGTTGTGTCTCGCAGGAGGGCAAAGTCCGTCCCTGAGTAAGGTTCATGGATGCCAAAAGCTAAGAGTGATTTTTGTAACAGAAAATGGGGACTTTCCTATGGGCAGGAGAGGGTGGGCTGGTGGTGACAGAGGTGACAAAAAGAGAGTCAGGGAGAATCTCCATCCTTTACTGGATGAGGGGGGGAACATTGCGACCAAGGACGAGGAGAAGGCTGAGATACTTAATGCCTTCTTTGCCTCCATCTTCAACAGTCGGACCAGCTACCCCCAGGGTGTTCAGCCTCCTGGGCTGGAAGATAAGGATGGAGAGCAGAACAACCCCCCCATAGTCCAGGAGGAAGTAGTTAATGATTTGCTTATGCATCTGGACACGCATAAGTCCATGGGGCCGGATGGGATTCACCCAAGGGTACTCAGGGAGCTGGCGGGAGAGCTCACCAAGCCTCTCTCCATTATCTATCAACAATCCTGGCCAAC
The DNA here is from genome assembly GCA_030770645.1 of Numenius phaeopus. NCBI lineage: Eukaryota > Metazoa > Chordata > Aves > Charadriiformes > Scolopacidae > Numenius > Numenius phaeopus. The sequence goes on from JARKVS010000593.1 coordinate 73,426, forward strand.
AGGAGAGGTATCAGATGACTGGAAGGTGGCCAGTGTGACGCCCATCTACAAGAAGGGCCAGAAGGAGGATCCGGGAAACTATAGGCCTGTCAGCCTGACCTCGGTACTGGGAAAGATCACGGAGAGGATCATCTTGAGTGAGCTCTCACGGCAAGTGCAGGGCAGCCGAGGGATCAGGGCCAGCCAGCATGGGTTTATGAAAGGGAGGTCCTGCTTAACCAACTTGATCTCTTTCTGTGACCATGTGACCCGCCTGCTCGATGCGGGGAAGGCTGTGGACGTTGTCTACCTGGACTTTGGTAAGGCCTTTGACACCGTCCCCCACAGCGTTCTCCTGGAGAAGCTGGCGAATCATGGCATAGACAAGTGTACTCTTCACTGGGTAAAAAACTGGCTGGATGGCCGTGCCCAGGGAGTTGTAATTAATGGGGTGAAATCCAGTTGGCGGCCGGTCACCAGCGGTGTCCCTCAGGGCTCAGTTTTGGGACCTGTCTTGTTTAATGTCCTTATTGATGATCTAGATAAGGGGATTGAGTGCACCCTCAGTAAGTTTGCAGATGACACCAAACTAGGTGGGAGTGTTGATCTGCTTGAGGGTCGGAAGGCTCTACAGAGGGACCTGGACAGGTTGGATCAATGGGCCAAGGCCAATGGGATGAGGTTTAATAAGACCAAGTGCCGGGTCCTGCATTTCAGCCACAACAACTCTAGGCAAGGCTACAGGCTTGGGGAAGAGTGGCTGGAAAGCTGCCCAGCAGAAAAGGACCTGGGGGTGTTGGTGGACAGCCAGCTTAACATGAGCCAGCAGTGTGCCCAGGTGGCCAAGAAGGCCAACAGCATCCTGGCCTGTCTCAGGAACAGCGTGGCCAGCAGGAGCAGGGCAGTGATGGTGCCTCCGTACTGGGCACTGGTGAGGCCTCACCTCAAGTGCTGTGTCCAGTTCTGGGCCCCTCACTACAGGAAGGACATTGAGCTGCTGGAGCGTGTCCAGAGGAGAGCCACCAAGCTGGTGAGGGGTCTGGAGAACAAGTCCTATGAGGAGAGGCTGAGGGAACTGGGCATGTTTAATTTGGAGAAGAGGAGGCTGAGGGGAGACCTCATTGCCCTCTGCAACTCCCTGAAAGGAGGGTGCAGAGAGGCGGGTGTTGGCCTCTTCTCCCAAGGGAATAATGACAGGACCAGAGGAAATGGTCTGAAGTTGCAACAGGGGAGGTTTAGATTAGATATTAAGAAGAATTACTTTACTGAGAGGGTGGTCAGGCACTGGAACAGCCTGCCCAGGGAGGTGGTGGAGTCGCCATCCCTGGAGGTATTTAAGGAACGTGTAGACATGGCACTTCAGGGCATGCTCTAGTGCCCGAGATTGTTGGTTTGTGTCTGTTTGTGGGTGGGGTGTGGTTGTGGGCGTTTGTTTTGTGTGTTTTTTGTTTTTGTTTTGTTTTTGGTGTTTTGTTTTGTTTTGTTTTGTGGTTGGACTTGATGATCTCAAAGGTCCCGTCCAACCAAGAAGATTCTGTGATTCTGTGAGCTGTCCCTGCCATGGGTGGCTCATGGTGCAGAGCAGTTGGTGAGCATCACATTTTGCAGGCAGGAGAGGTGAGGCTGGGGGTCTCCCTGCAGGTGCCACTCCTGCCAGAGCCCAGGCCTTGCCATTTCTGCACAGGGTTCAGCAGATCCCATGGCT
>JARKVS010000593.1:85109-128081 GCA_030770645.1 Numenius phaeopus
GATGATCCCAAGGGTCTCTTCCAACCTCAATGATTCTATGATTCTATCTATTGCCACTGAACATGAAGTGTTGTGTTGCTGCTATTTAGCAAGTGTTTGGCCAGTGCTGTGCTGCTCCCGTGTCCTCAGGGACAGCTGTAATAATATAAAGTGCGTGTGCTGTGGGTCAGCTCTGTCCTGCTGCAAGTTAGAGCTGCTGGAGTTACAGTGGGGTGGGAATGGGCTTTGATGTCCTGGGAGAGATGTCCTGAACTGCATCTTCACCAGCCTTCTACTCAACTGCTGGGTTGCTGCCAGGGTTCCTCTCTGCTCCCCTCCCTCCTCGTGTGGAAGTGGGCAGTGAGCAAACTGCGGTGTACAAACCCACGGTGGGCTCAAGCCTGCCAGCCAGGGGTCTGCTGCCCACGCTGCCGCTGTGCTAGAGCCAGGTTAAGGGCTCTGGAGCTGCGGTGGGGGATGGGAAGAGCTGGCTGTAGTGGGCAGTGCTGCCCGCTCTCAGCTTCCCACAAGTCATATGTTTTTTAATAAGCCAGTGGTGGATTTAATGCATCACACAGTAGCAAGAGGAAGGCTCCAAGTGTAAAGAGGGGAGAGCAGTCCTGGATTCTTGAGGCAAACTCAGCTTGGGGTGCTGCCCCCAAGGCAGGTAGGCAAACCCTGCCCTGACATAGCAGGATTTGAGCTCACCCTCCACTACCCTGGGAAGGACTCGTGTCTTGCAGGACGTATCCTCGAGGCTGTTGGAGCAGGGAGGATCTCCCCTGCACCCACCCAGCCCTGCTGCAAGGGACCAGGGCGAGGGCCAAGTGCAGGGCAGGGACGTGGTGCCCAAAAATGCTACCGAAATGCTGAACTACTGTCGTGGTTTCGGCCGAAATTTACCAAAACCGGACCGACAGATGGCCCTTCCCCCCCCTCCCCCCCCAAAAAGAGGAGAGAGGAGGAGAAAGAGATAAAGGAGATTCAGAAGTTTAGAATGAACTAAACTACTTTAATGAAGAATTAATATTAAAATAAAAATAAAGAAGAAAATAATGAAATAGATACAATATATACAAAACCGTGTCAAGCTCCCAGGATGACAGTCACGTCACCGGCAGGCACTGGGGAAGTCCCAGACTGGACTCAGTGACGAATGGGAACTGGATTCCAGCTCTGGAGTCAGGAACACACGGATCGGGATCAAAGGCAGATGGACAGACAGAGTCCTCTCTGGACGTCGGCCATCGCAGGAAGGGGCTGACCCTTTGATCCCTCAGCTTTTATACTGAGCGTGGGGCAGATGGGATGGAATACCCCAGTTGGTCAGGTTTGGGTCACCTCTCCTGTCCCCTCCTCCCCACCGATGTGACCCCTCTACGTTTTTTCCGTTTCCAACCCTCTAAGGGGGCAAATATCGAAATTGGCTGCCCTTGGTTGTTATAGCAATAAGGATAAGCAAGGGCCTCCCTGCTCACCATCCCTTGGCATGGAGCACAAACATTGGGCTGATCATTCTGAGAACGAGCAGTTTTCTCCACAATATGCCGTTAATTTCAGAGAGTTAGAGGAGGCCTGGCTGGGATGTAAGTCACAGAACAGAAAATTGGTTCAGTTTTACTTCAAACCGGGACAACTACTGAGAAAGCACTCGGCTGTTGTGCTGAGATGGGTCCGGTTACCTCCATCTCAAAGCATGGGCTTTTAAATTATTTCTTACCTATCTATCTCATGCAGCCTCCAGCAGGTAGATTACTGTGGTTTTAGTCCCTGCGTACAGATGGGATGGAGCAGCCCAGTGCCCATGGGGTGCTCCCATCCTGGCCTCTCGTCAGCAGCAGCTGTTTATTGAAGTAGCTTTTCTCCTCAGCATGAATAAATCCATTGCAGGGGAAAAAAAAAAAGAGAAGTAAATTAATATATCTGTGTTCTCAATTCAAAAACCTCTGCCACAGCTGAGACCTGGAGCCTCAGTCACGTTTACAACATAGAGTCTTGAAGCCAGTGTGTTTTCCTTGCATGCCTGTTGGTGCTGCCAGGGTAGCAGAGGTGGGCAGTTGGCCAGCACTGGCCATCACGCCAGCACTGGCCGTCACACCAGCTCCTGGGAAGATTTGGGTGGCAGAGACTGAGAAACAGGCTGGCTGAAACAAGCCCTCTTCAACGCTGGTGAGTCTAAGACAATTCGTCACCTCCTGACTTTGTATAATGTGAGAGGGGGCGGTTTGTTTCTGTGCACGAGCTACATAATGCAATGAAAGCAGGTCTGAAAATGTGTTTTTCCAATGTTGAGAAAGCTTTAAAGCACAACAGTGTCTGCCAAACCTGCTGAAATAATTTTCCTCTAGCTTTTTGCGGGGAAAAAGGCTAAGAAGCAGAAGAGGGATTCTCTGCCCCTTATCTGTGAAAGGTTGAGAAAATTCTTTGTCTTTCATTAATTTGTTTTAAGCTGCCTGGAAAAATCTCTCACCGAGCGTGAGAGAGTCCTTATTAGCAAGGGAGTCCTTGCAAGGGAGCAAGAGCGAGAGAGCTCACACTTGCTGTTCGGGCCTCTATTTCAAGGATTCCGGCAGGAATGCTTCGCCACTGGGCTTTGATCTCTTTGACAGCAGGGCAGGAATCTTGGGCATGTTTGATAAGGTGCCCCTGAGTCCGTCCCATGCCTATGTTATTTAACTGCAGATGTTCTACTTGTTGAGCACATAAGACTAAACAATTAGTGTGATATATGTGTTTTCTAGCACCCCACATGCAAGTCACTTGTGTTTACAGCCCTCCTCGCCAATCTTCCGTTACTTTCCCACACCAACCTGCCCGTGCCCTCTGCTGAATTCAGGTCTGCCGCCAAGATGCCACTTGCTTGGGGACCCACTACCACCTCATCCCTGTTGGGCTGCACAGCACAGGGGTGGCTCGGTCTGAGGTGGCACATTACAAAGGCGCTGGAAGGAATGTGGCGGTGTGAGGGCTCAGGCTATTCTCCCCCTTGTGCAGACTGGGAAATGAGGCACAGAGAGGTTACAGGGAATGCAGTATTAGGCTGTGAATTATCCAGATAGTGTCCAGAGGCTCCTGTAAATGATGGAGGAAGAGAAACGCATCCAGAGGGCAATCTGGGCCATGTAAAGTCCCAGTTCTGAATGACCACCTCTTCACTCTGGAGGCAGCTGAACTGAAAGGGCTGGGGAATATGGGTATTTTGGCATGGCTCAGCCCAGGGGAAGCTTTGCTCGTCATCTCATGGTGGATCAAGAGTTAATTAAAGTTTCACTAGAGCCACCCCCTCAGGGAGGCACATGCATCTTGCACTGGAGGCAGGATTAGGAAGCATGAGTCTAATTCACTGCTGAGTTATGCCGGCTTTAATATTCAGCCAGCTGGGGGCTGCCTGCTTGCATGCCCACCGCTGCGGCTGCTCCCGGAGCTGAGGAGACTGGGGGCAGCTTTTCTCCATCCTCTCACCAGCTCTTTGGTTTATCCTTTTCCTTGAACTGTGACCTGCAAACGTGGAGAAGGGAAGAGTGGTCCCTTTAGGAAGGGAATAGAATAAATGATTTCTGCTTAACAGAAGGATGATGCTTTGGTTTTGCCTTAGATCTTGTGGAGCTCAGAAAACAAAAGCCGAGTCCCAGCATTGCTGAATGGGGAAGGGCATTGGGCCAGGGTGGGAAGCCATGATGGTGGAGCGAGGGAGGGACACACAGCAAGGCTGTTTAATATACCTCTGTTGTGACCAGATCCAGCTGGTTGTTGGTTGGTGTGAGTCTGAAAAAGCATGGCCACCACTCTCTGGCTTTCCCTGCAAGCTGATGCTTCTTGCGTGTGGCTGGTGCATCTCCTGAGCCTGTGGGCAGCAACAGCCGGCTGTGCTCCCTCACCTGAGGGGTTGCCCTCTGCCAGAATAGGGGTGGCCATTAAATTAAAACCTGAGTTTGCTTTGTTTTAATTCTCAAGTTCTTTCCCTCTGGTGTCTCTCAGCTGCTGTTCCTCTCTGCCCAAATGACTGCTGTCAGCAGAAGGGCTAACTGAGGCCCAGAGCCTCGAGGGTATTTGGGGCCCAGGGTCATCTCTTGCCAGGTTTAGTTCTCTCAAAGTGGGCTGCCTGGTCCGAGTGGGTCTCCCTGGTGGTTTTAACCAGGCAAAGACCAGCACTTCCCAAGGAAGACTGATCCTACCTCCTGGGGTATCCTTCTGCAGTGTCCTCAGTATGGGCTGTGTCCCGCCTTATCCAGGTCCTTTTGGGTACGGGGAGCAGGTGGGCACCGTCGCTGTGGCTGAGTGTTGGAGCACAGCCTGCAGCTTGCTTCCTTTGCCCTGGAGACATGGGTGTGCCCGTGTCTCTGCACCCACCATCAGGAGCCCCTTGCAAGCATCTCCTGAGCCCCACAGGGCAGAGCAGCATTCCCCCTCTGCAATTAGTGTAACAATCACACCTCTAACGCCTGACGCATGCAGCCCTCACTTCTGTTGGTAGCTTCAAGCCTCCTGGTAGCCCCAGTGCATAGGTTCCCAAATAGACCATGGCTTTCAGGTGCCCTGTTTCAAAACAGTTGCCACAGTTGTTTCTGGTGTGCTTGTTTCAACTGAACCCTCTGCTTCGTCTATGCATGTACCAAAGAATGGCATAGAGCAGTTAAAAGAACTTATTCTGGTTCCAATTTGTACTCTATTTGAATGCTAAGCGGTGCCTTGTGTGCTGGTGCTTGGTGCTATGGCGAGAGAGGTTGGCCCATGCTGATAGTAGTTCTCCTTGGGCAGCCCTGGACTTAAAATTAGAAACTTTGCTCACCTGAGGGTGGTGAACAGGACATATAGGTGATGAATGAGTGCTTTTCATGCCTGATGAGCCAGGGGTTGATTTGCTTGCTCTCTCAATCTTAAACTGATCGAGTCCCTGAGATGCCTGGAAAATGTACCACCTTCCATCGTGCATTGCTGCGTCCCAGAGGTGGCGGGAGGTGATTTGTAAGTGGATGTGGGGCCAAAAGGCTCTTTGGAGTCAGAGAAGGGGCACGGCAGATGCTCCTTTCCTGGCTGGCTGCAGCTGATGCAAAAGCCTGTGGTCCAGCCCTGGAGACACAGATGCCCCGTGCTGTGTCCATGGCTTTCCACCTCCCATCTTGGCTGCAGGATGCTACAGAGCATGGCTTTCCTGTGGAAACAGGGCAGCAACATCACAGAATCACAGAATTGTAGGGGTTGGAAGGGACCTTCAGAGATCATCTAGTCCACCCCCCTGCCAGAGCAGGGTCACCCAGAGCAGGTTGCACAGGAACGTCTCCAGGTGGGGTTTGAATCTCTCCAGAGGAGACTCCACACCCTCTCTGGGCAGCCTGTTCCAGCGCCCTGCCACCCTCACAGGAAAGAAGTTTTTCCGCATGTTCAGACAGAACTTCCTGGGTTCCAGTTTGTGTCCGTTGCCCCTTGTCCTGTCACCACTGAGAAGAGTCTGTCCCCATCCTCTTGATGCCCACCCTTTAGATACTTATAAGCATTGATGAGGTCCCCTCTTCTCTTCTCCAGGCTGAATGGACCCAGCTCTCTCAACCTTCCCTCATCAGGGAGGTGCTTCATTCCCTTGATCATTTTCATAGCTCTAATGTCCTGCAGGGCTGCCTGTTCCTTCCTCTGCAGTTTGATGCAAATATGCCTTTGGGCCAATGTCAGCAAAGAGCCATTTCTGAGGTGCTGGGTAGGGTGAAGGACCCTGGCTCAGCATGCTTTCTCATCGATCAGGAGGAGATAAAGCTCTGGGAAGACCTGACAGCCGGGCTGTGCTGGCTCTGCACTGATCCAGCCTCTGAGGGGCTCTGCCCTGCCCGAGCCTGGGCCGGGCCAGGCCAGGAAACATGCCAGGAAAGGTGCCAGTCGTCAGCTTCAGAGCTGTGGCCCCTTTGCTGCGGACTAAGGCTGCGGTAGGTGAGAGCGCTTGCCCAGCACGAGTACAGGCTGCGAAGGGAAGGGAAGGGCAGGTCCACCCTGCCTGCCCCTCACCCATGGTCTGAGCACGGCAGGTCCTGGTGGTGAGGCACATCTGGCTGAGGATGAACCCTGCCAAAATAGTTTGCAGCTGATTTGGTGCCTAATTAAAGCAGTCAGACTGTATCAAAGCAGGTGTGTGCTGGTGGCTAGCACACCACCTGTGTGGCAGGACAGGGGGCAGCTGGGCAGGATGCTTTTAGCTGGGGCAGTGCTGTGGCCTTCATCGCCAGCCCAGGTACGGTGTCCTTGTGCTCAGGGGGACCCTGGCCAGATTTTCCACTGCACTTGGGATCACGCCGAGAGGGAGAAACAGTGGGAAATGGTTGTCTCTGGGGCAGCTGTTCCTCATGAGCCTCTGGCTCTGGTAGCACTTGCCCCATTTTGCAAGCTCTGTGCGGGTTAAGAGCCAATCCCTGTCCTGAAAGGTTGAGAAAAGCCAAGAAGAAGAAGGAGGAGGAAAGGTGATGCCAAGGAGATACTGGCTGGAGCTGCAGTCCAGGTGTCCTCACTCAGTTCCTTACTCACTGGGCTGTGCCACTTCTGCAGGATTTTTCAGCGCCATGTGTGAGTAATCCTGTGGAGCAGCGCAGTCACAGTGGTGACTCTGGCGTCTGCCAGAGTCAAAGATCTTAAAATGTTTCATTCAGTTTATCATGGTTAGTGTTTTCCTTGGAACAGCCTCAGAAGAGCAGGGTTTTGGGGTCCCTCCAGGCTGTCCCTGTCCCAAACAGCAGCCAGCACCACAGTGCTGGAGGATGCCAAAAGAACCCATTGGGCTCTTCTTTCCATGATTCACTGGAAGTCTGTAGATACAGCAGTCAACAGGAGGTGTGTCCCTGTTAGCTATCTTCTTCACCCAACTCGTCCCCTTGTCTCTGAGGGATGGAGATACTGCTGCAGCATGGGTCCTCTCTGAAATGAAGCTGGGGCAATTTTGTGATTTCAAGCAATTTCCTGGTGTTTTTCTGTGTGTAGAATCAAGTTTCTCCCCATGTGACTCCCAAGGTGCAAAGCCCAGTTAATGCCCTCTAAGCATCCCCAAAATGAAGCGCTTTCAGGGGATTCAGTGCTGTTTCTTTCTCTTCGGTGTTTTTTTTGGGTGTTATAAGAGCTGGCAGGAACTGAGTGACATCCAGTGGTTTGAAAACAGACCAGGTTTAGGAGGAAAACTGCTCACTATGTGTGGTGAGAGCTTGTGCGTGAAGCTCAGCGGGGGAGCTTTGCATTGCTCGGAAACCACTGGCAAAGACCACGTTCGGCTCCAGCAGCTCATTGAACGTATAAAGCACTGCTGGTGCCAGGTACTACTGCTGTCGGGAGTTGCCGGTGTGCCCGCAGCACAGCGCGTGGCAGTCTCCAGCCCGGTGTGCTGTTATGGACGGGAGGTAGCAAACGCTTCAGCAGACCAAGCAAGACATGCAGGAGAGGACCCGAGGAGCAGGAAACCGTGTTCTCCCTGACGGGGAGCAATGCTGGTTGTTGCAGGTGGCATTTTCCTTGCTGAGATATCAGAATGTCTTGCAAAACCAGCAAAGTGCTTTTACTGCCTTTTGGCATTTGAGGAAGGATGGACACAGAGGCTCGTTCACCATGGGGTGGTCCACCCGCAGTGTGTCACAGACAGCCTCGGCCTTTATTCTTGCTTGGGACTCTGGCCATCTGCAACAAGAGCAATCCTCGAGCTAAAAGTAATTTCTTGACTTCTGGGAAACAACACAGAATGGTTAAGACTTGAGATCTATCTTTGGGGGTTTTGTTTGGAAACTCCAAAGATAAAGGGCATGGCTTTCACCTGCTGTGGAGCGTGTTTGGGTTTGTGAGGAGCTCAGCCCTTCATGGGCTGCTTGACAGTATGGCCCCCAGTCCCTCCCCAGCTTCCAGCCCTCCTCTCTGGGTTGTAACAAGAAGCAAGTTACAGTAATTGCTATCAGATGATGCCTCAAACATTGCAGCAGTAATGTCACGGTATCTTTTCTCATCCTAATGCGTTTTTCTTGATGGAGCAGGTGGGCTGGGGATGTTCTAACAAGCTCAAACGCTTGACAGTTCCCACATGCTGAGTTTCCTTTTAAACACCCACGTGCCCTGCTCTGCTTTTTCATTTGTATAGCATCAATTAAATATCAGGGGAAAATAAGGTTTATATATGCTGGTGAGGTAAGTGCCATGTGATATCCATTAGGGGTCTGGTACTATGAGTCTTCAGAATTAAAGTAAAAATCACAGAAAACACGTGAAGAGAGTAGCAAAGGGAGCCAGGGTAGACAGTAAGTGTGTGGGATTAGGCTTGTGACTGCTGAGTTGTTACAAACTTTTTTAATGTACTCTTTTCGTATCTTTCCATCTCAAAGGAATCCGTGTGCCCTGTTGATCATCATCAATTTTGCAAGGCAAGCCAGCTCAAAGCCTTCTCTGCTGACTGCCCTGGAGAGTGTTTTTTCACTTGTCTTGTTTCTTTTCCTTCAAAACACCCACTAATTTCCAATCGGGCAGAGAGTGCTGTGGCACTTTCTGTGCACGGGGAGTGTTACCGGGGGGGAGCTCTGCAGAGACCTTCACGGATGGTTGGGTTAAACTTGCCCTAAACTTAGTGCAGAACAGCCAAGTTCTTGGAGGACTTCAGTGCCTGACTCTCGTTAACCCTGCTAGAGGCCAAACTATATCTTAGCTGCCTAAATGTCTTTGTGCATCCTGGCCTGACAAGTCTTCATCAGTTTTGCGAAAGCCATTTCAAGTGGGACTTGTTTCACTGGGTGTGGGCACGAGGGAGCCAGAGATCAGGGCTCCTTGGATGAGGAGGGGACCAGCTGTGTCTTCATTCTCCTGTAGACTTGTCTTGTAGGGAGAAGGCCAGTCGGTTGCTGGAGGAGCCAGTCCCTCTCCACTTATCTTCAGAAATGTTCATTGCTAAAAGTAAAGTTACAGACAATTAATCTCTTCTTTGAAAACCTCAGGGCAAATACTGATTTTTAGGGCCAGAAGATCTTAAGAACTTGTCTGCTCCTTGTAGGTAGCATCAGTCATAGATCATCATAGAATGGTTAGAGTTGGAAAGGACCTTAAAGATCATTGAGTTCCAACCCCCCTGCCCTGGGCAGGGACACCTCCCACCAGACCAGGTTGCTCAAAGCCCCCTCCAACCTGGAGTTGAACCCCTCCAGGGATGGGGCAGCCACAGCTTCTCTGGGCAACCTGGGCCAGGGTCTCACCACCCTCACAGCAAAGACTTTCTTTCTGCTATCTACTCTAAATCTCCCCTCTTCCAATTTAAAAACATTACCCCTTGTCCCGTCACTGCATTCCCTGATAAACGGTCCCTCCCCATCTCTCCTGTAGCCCCTTCAGGTACTGGAAGGCCAATACAAGGTTTCCCTGGAGCCTTCTTTTCTCCAGGCTGAACAACCCCAACTCTCTCAGCCTGTCTTCATAGCAGAGGTGCTTCAGCCTTCTGATCATTTTCATGGCCTTCTGCTGGACCCGTTCCAACAGGTCCATGCCCTTCCTGTGTTGAGGACTCCAGAGCTGGACACAGGACTCCAGGTGCTGGGAATCAAGTCAAAGCTGGGATTGCTATCCAGGGTGAGATCCTGGCCCTGAGAACACGATGCCGTCCCAGGAGGGCAGGATTTTGTCCAGGTGGCTCACAGATGTCCTTGTTGACAGTAGCATAGGAAACGAATTTGCAAAGTGAAAATTACTTATCCTGCCAGTAACTTAGCCTGAGCTTTTTAAGTCTTTCTGGGCTGTATTTATTTATTTCATTTTATGAAAAATGCCTTCATGCTCAATGAATCCCTTTATCCCTGCTGCGTAGTTTGCTTTAATTTGCTTTCCTGATTCAGTTTTTTTTTTTTTTTTTTCCAGCAGAAAATTGTCTTTTTGACTGGAGAGATCAAATGTATTTGGGTTAGCTGGACAGAAACAGCCAAGCTTAGACGTGATGCTCTCATACACGTGAGGATGTTTATGCAAAGCTAATTGCTGACTTGTGTAATGATGGCATCCAGGGAAAGCCAGCTGGTCCCCGTTGATGCTGGGAGCTATTGGCTGCAGGGTTGTTCCTGACATCCTCACACTGGCGAATGTCACTGTTTTATCATTGGGAAACCATCCTCTCGCTGGGCAGCAGGAGCTGCGGTCTGTCTTTAGCCTCCTCCCCAAGCTGAGAGTATTTGGGAAATACTTTTTTTTTTTTCGTGGGTCAAGAACTCGAAAATACTGATGACATATTTTTAGGGATCAGAAACATAGTAGCAGTCAGCAAATCCATCTTGTTTTTTTGCTTATCTGCTACATTTTCCTCATGTCTGTTATATAAAGCCAGAATGAAAGTTCCTTTCTGTTGACAGAGATAAATGCTGAGTAACTCTACTGAGGTGTTTTGTTCATCTGGCTTGGACAGATGATCTCATCTGATGTCACCATCGTTATCAGCACTTGTTTTGCATTTCCACCCGGGAGCTGAGGAGCGCTCATCCCTCCCTCCGCCTGAGCCAGCCCGGGCAGGGCAGGACTGAGCTGGCCGTAGGGAGCGATGCCTGTGCACCCCACGCACGCACTGCAGGAGAAGAGCGCTCAGCTCAAGTGCTTTACTGATTTATCGATGAGGTGCAAACAATTGGCCGTCAGTGAAGGGTCAGGATCATTATCAGCAACACAGTAGGTAAATCCTAGTGCTGGATGCTTACAAAATGTTGATTAGCACCTACAGATTTCTAAACATCCTTCTGTACCCGATCCCCACCGAATCCAGCACACTTGCACACATACACAGTTGGTGCCACCCCCCTTCTCCACAAAGGAGGGTGGGTTCCCCCATTTGTGCTCCCCAGCGCTGGCACCCTGCTGTCCTGGCAAAGATGTTTTGTTTACAGGGTGATCCCACGCACAAGGTTTTTGCATGGCATGTTGGTAAGCACCAGATGAGCTTTTACATGCTGCTCCCCAGGGCAAGGCTCCAGCCATCAGGCACTGGGCTTCCTGGTGCCGGGTGGTCCCTGAAGCTGGTCCAGCCTCCCACTTTCTGGCGGAGGAGACTGGGGAGAAGCTCTCTTGCTTTCCTGATGATAAGAAGAAAAGTCCTGGAAACAGTGGCAGGGGAGACAGGTTGGCTGTCTGGTGGGCGAGGAAGAGTCTATTCTTCCTTTTTTGCACGAAAATTTGCTGTCTAGAAGAGGGGTTTGAAGCCTGACTTTTGCATCCTTGCAGCAGAGCCTGGGCCTGGGTAGATGCTTGGGGCTGTGTCTGGCTGAGCATGGGTCCGAGAGAGAGCCGATTTGCCGGGTGATGCCTTACCTGGGAGCCATGGGTGCTGCGTTGCTGAACAGAGGGAATAAATACCCCCAACACCACCCCCCCCACACACACACCTGCTGCTGGCCTGTCCCTGGACTGGAGCCATGCTTTTTGCTGTGTGACAGCTTTCGCGGGGTTGGGTGGGCAGGGCTGGGTGCAGCCCCTCTGCCAGCCCTGGCAGTGGCTGCAGCCTCACCGAGCCCGTGGCATGGCAGTGAGGGTGGGCAGCCCCAGCAAGCCCTGCCAGGGAGCCGGACCCTTCCCTGCGGGTGCCTGCCTGGTGTCTGCGGATGAGGAAAGCCCAGAAGAAGGTGGTGCCCCAGGTTTGCTTTTCAAAATGACTGCTAATTTCGTGGTTTTAATTTGTCAAGGATTGGGTTCTCTGCAATGACAGCTCACAGCATCCAAACATTTCCCAGCTCCTTGTGAGCTGCTTCCTCGGTGTTTCTTGCCACCCTGGGGAGCTGGGGGGCTCATGTTGGCTCTTCACTCACTGTGGGCGCAGCTGAAAGCTTGGGGACATGGGCAGTTTCCCCAGAGGGTGGTGGAAGCCAGTGGCACCTTGGTCTCCCCTCTGCCTCTCCTCTCCCTGCGGGCAGGGCAGCCTTGAAGGGAACATGCCTCCTCCTCTGCCCAAGCCTGGTCTCCCAGCTGTGGGTTGAATTCCAGCTTGGAGCACCAGGAACACAAGCAGCTGCCCCAGCACTTTGCCTGCTCAGACAAAAGCATGGCTTTGCTTTGGGTGCTGTAAACCTTCCTGGTGACCAAGGATGCGCCCTGCCTGGGGCTGCAGGCTGTCCCCCGAGACCGCCCTTCCTGCTCCCTGTCCTTCTCCCACCCTTCTCCCCCTCCCTCCTTGGCTCCTTCAAATAAATCTTGGCATTTTGAAAGGCCATTTTCTCCCACAGCCTACATGTCAGCACTAATCTGGTGACAAACAACCACATTTATAAGAAGGAAATAGACTCAGCTCCCACTCGGTGGCATAATGCGAGGGGCCATTCCTGGCGTGCTGGGGATGCTGCAGGGATTCTTTACTGGACAAAGAGGCAATTGATTAACTAGGTCATGGTGGGAGGAGATGGTACGTGGGAAAAGCACTGAACAGAGAGGTCTCTGAAAAGGAACCATTCCCTGTGGAAGAGGCAGCTGCAGGCAGCCTGCCTTGCCCGAGGGCACCTGTTTTGCCTGTGCCTGGGTCACGCTGCAGGCAGGAGGGGCTCCAAGGTGGCTGGGGGTCAGGGCACCTGCGAGTGTGCTGCTCTGCTGAGGAAAGGCTCCTCTTTCTCTTTTTTTTCTTTTTGTTACTGATGGGTGCTGAAGTGGAGGGAGAGGCTTTTGGAGCTTACTGGGTAAACGTGTCTCTGGTAGCTGGAGGAGCGGTTGGGGATGCTCGCTGCTGAGTGACTGGCGCTGCGGGGTGAGGTTGTGGCTTGCTGCGTTACTGTTTCGCCATCCACGCAAACCTGTGTCCCAGGATTGGGGCAGGAGCGCATAAACCCTGAGAGTGCATTCTCAAAGATAGGTATGATGCCATTCCTTCTCCATGTTTTGTCGGTGGCTTGGGGTCAGCAGGATTCATCAGACCCTCTCAGTGTCCCCCTTCTGTCTGGCCAGTTGTGCGGGATGTGGAAGAGATCCTGTGTCTTGCTGACTGAGGGGACTGTGTTTCAGACGGCACTGGCTGTCAGGAGCAGTGACCATCCCAAGGCAAAAACCTCCAGGCAGGTGTCTGCAGCTGCATCCTATCATGGGATGTTCCTTTGTTGCCTGTCCTTGGGTCAGAGCAGGGTTAAACCTGTGGCCCTGCAACCACTTCCATGTGCCCTGCCTGATGGGAGTGCTCTCCACTGATCCTGGTTACGGGCTCCCCAGTTCACGAGCAGTTTTGGGGCTTTGGTCCTGCGGGCGTTTGCAATCAAGTAGGGGCCTGTATTTTGTGTTGATTGTGCTGGGAGTGGACTCCTGCAGTCTATGTGGGACTGTCCTCTGGTGGCAACTTTGGGGTCTGTCTGCTTTCAGAAGTTTGTGCTGTTGTTCCCCTGCCTTGCAACTACCTGAGTCTCAGCCTGGAGCTTGCCTGCTTTTGTGTCGGAGATCCCTGCCCTGCTTGGTACTGTCTGCCTGCCTGCGCCATGTCCCAGCCCTCGGCTCTCCCTGAATTTCTGCCCTGCTTAGCCCTGCCACATCGGTCTGTCCTGTTTGGCAGCTCTCTCTTTGGGTCTTGGCTGGACTGTGGGTGACTGGTGCAAATATTTTACGCACATCTCGGTGTAGATTTTACCTTGCCCCGTAGAAGCAAAGTAGTGATAAAATAATCCATGGGATCAAGGGATGCTGATACAGCTCCTTGTTTGGTGCAAGATCGAGGACAAAAACTTAGGGAGGGCAGAGCTTACCTCTGCTTCAGCTGGAAGCATTAAAGAGTTACCCATTGCTGTCTGGTATGGTTACCAGGTTAGCAGCTCACCGGGCCCCAGGAGTCAGAGCACATGCTGTGAGTGGAAGGTGCTCAGACAGCTTTGTAGTGTACCAATGGTTGTTTACAGTTATCCAGAAGTAGGTGCCTTCACTCAGGGTGTTGGAAGCCTGTTAACCACTGGATTTACCCCCCATGCATTTTTGGAAGTAGAGGCAAGTGATGTGGGAGAAGGGGAAGGATGGCATATGCTGTTGGAGGAGTGTGAGCCTGCTGCTGTAAAAGGCAAAAGGGGAATGGAGGGAGGGGACTGGAGAGAGAAGTGTGAGAATCAGAGCAGTGGAAAAGGAAGACAATTTAGCAGAAGCACTTGGGGCTTGGAGTCAAATTTGGAATACACAAGACAGGAGGAGAGTTGCTGGAGCATTTCCTTTTTCTGTGATTCTTTAGGGCTTATAATGAACTGTAGGCACCTGCCAAGTGAGGACCCTTTTAGGACTGCGTGTTTCCTGCTAGCACACTCAAGCCATGACCCTCAGTCTGCAGTAGTAGTTAAGCCCTGTCTAGAGCTCTGGGGTAACAGATGTGGCATTAGCATGTGGCACATGACCTGTGCTAAAAGCCCAATTTAGACGCAGTGGCTTTTAACCCAACATAAGCTAGCTGAGCAAGACTGAGTCCCCTGGACTTTTCCTGAGCTGCACCATCATGTGTTCAAAGTGATACATCCTATCTACCGTAAAACCTTTAGAAGGCATTAGAAGGAAAGTCAATATATCCTAATTTGACGTCTTTAAGACCTAGTCTACAGAAGTCCGAATACAACTTGCATAAGGCAGGCCTAAGCCCAGGGTGACCTATCCAGGAGACAGTGCCCATGGGTGCTCCCCAGTGCGATGTGTGCCGCAGGGTGCATCTTCTCAGTGCCTCCTCTCCTCTCCCCCTGCTTCGTCCAGACCTGGTCTCTAGTGCAGGTATTTGTTTGATGCCCGAACGCCGCTCTTGGCTCACCGTGAAATACATTGTGTTTTAGCTGCTGCCCCCGTGATGTGCGAGGCAGGGCTGATCACACCGGAGCCCTCCGGCCCCGTGCAGTACTATGGTGAGTCGTCCCACACCTACTACCACGTGGACCGCTGGCAGAGGCTGCGCTCGGCCGTCAGGAAGCTGGAGTTCTGGGAAAACTTCAACGCTGAGCTGATAGGCAGCGGCTTCTTCTCCAAGGTCTACAAGGTAAGCTGACATGCAGGCAGCCCCCCACCTGTGTTAGAGCAGCTGCTGAGGCTGTATAGATGGTGCCTCAACTGGGGAATCTGTCCCTGAGCTGATTTCCTTCATCTCTCCAGTCTTCATCGCTCCTAGCTCACTCTGGCAGGTTGGATGGGGTGAGGGAGGAAAGGACACCCCCCTCTGCACACCCAGCACATAACCTTTGGTGCAAATCTCCCCTTCCATAGTGAAAAAGGAGATGGGAGGACTTGATCGATGTTCATTGATACTGTCATCTAGCCTTACAACAGGCTTGTCAGGGAGCTAAACTGGGTGTTGGATGAGACTAGGGGATGTTTATGCTCTGTGCAGATTTTGTTGTCAAAACTGTAGCAAAATACATAGAGACAAAGAATGTAAAATTAATCTGCGTGTGTCTCCCAGAATACTTGCCACCCACACCCCATGGGGAGGCCAGTGCTGTCACCCCTCTCTGGCTGCTGCCCTGCATTACGGTGATGCTGGGAAAGAGCAGGGGACCTGGGGTAGGGCCAGTCTGGGACAGACTGCTGGTTGTCCGCTTCTGCCTTTGCTGCCTTCATGTCAGGGGACCCATGGCTCCCTGCAAGGCAGTACGTGATGCAGATGGTGTGTCACCAAAGCATAACTTCTTTTCTCAGTGCGGCTGTTGTGAGTCACTCTCTGCACCAAGCTCTGCTGGTGTGGGAGTTTGTTTAATCCTCTCTGAGCAAGCACAGGATCCGGGGTGCTGCTAGCTTTGCTCCCCCTCCAGTGCTGCTCCTCAGCCCAGTAGTGCCACTGCTTATTTGGGGGGAGCGGATGGGACTTGAGGCTCTTTCCCTGCAGCCCTCGGTGATCACTGCTCTATGAACAGCAAAGCAAAAGGAGGTGCTTCACGTTAGGAAATGAGACCCAGCCTTCATCTCTGAGAGCAGGTGCCACATTGCTTTGCAGTATGGCCAGGTTTGCCCACCTTACCTCTCCTCCCAGCAGCCCTCCAGAATGTGGCTGCTGACACTGGTCTTGGTTGTTGGGATGTTGACGGACCCCGTGGAAACAAACTGGGCCTGACTCTACCATTGCCTTCAGCTCCTTAGCTTGACGGGTGCCACAATAAACGTCATGACTGCACGTTTCTCCTGGGCCAGCATAAGATGCGTCTGCCAGAGGGGTACTCTGGCATATTCTGGGTGATCCCTAGCTAGCACATGTGGCCCGTTGAAACTAAGGGAGCCGGGCTGGCAGGATCTGGCCATGGAACTGCAGAAAATACCCAGGTTGGATAGATAAACACACAGTGCTTTCTCAAGGCTCTGTCTCCTCCTCCACTGCGTCTGGGCTTGGTGCTGTGGTAAAGCCTTTTGGTGAACTTCAGGCTCAGCGACAGCGCACTAAAGCTGTTCAAGGAGAATCTCCAGCCAAAGGTCTATGGCAGCTCTTGGCAGACTGGAGCAATACATGACAGATACCTCGCCCCACCACAGCTTCCCTCTAGTAATAGCTTTCCCCACCTACACAGCGTACCCTTGCCATCACTTTCTCTTTCTTTTATCTAGCAGATTTTCATAGTAACAGCTGCTGTTTCTTCCCTGTGTGACATTATCCTTCTGCCCTGGCAGTGAATGAAATTCCTGCAGTAGGCAGGCTGGAGACACGGACCTTGAATGAAAATAAAATAACTTCTTGAAGTAGAAGCAGAAAAAAAAAGGCAGGAAAAAAAAAAAAAAAGATTGAATGAAATACTATGGGTCAAATAGTCAGAAGACCGCAGGGACTGCAGTCCGCAGAGACCGCTTGGGACAAGGGCAGTCCTTTGTGGGGACTTGACATTTGTCTGGGGACTTGAGTGCAACTGTAAGCAAGTACTTTGATGATTCGTGGTCCTCTTGGGTTAGCCAGTCCCCTGTGGACTCATAGCCCTGAACAGCAGCACTCCTGCTGTGAAGCCTCACTGGCGATGGTCCTTTGAAGCTCTTTGCCAACAGATGCTGTCTTCCAAAGCACTCCTGCAACAAGGACATAGACTCCCCAAAGTGCTGGCACTGCCTGTGCTGGCTGCCTGTTGCTTTTGCCATCCTTTATCCTTCAGTTAAGGAGGAGTTGTTACGTCTGGTTGGCTGAGGAAGGAGGATTCACTTGGTTCTACTTGGTGACTCAGACTCGAGAGGTCTGGGTGCAGCCTTCTGCTCTGTGGGTTATGTATTGCATGACCTGGGCGCAAGGTACTTTCCCTCTTTCTCTGCCTCAGTTTTCTGATGTGCAATAAGGAGCTATTCAAGTATGAGTTTCTCTCAGTGAAAGCATAAAGCTTCTTTCATTGGCAGCTCACTCATACATAGGGGTCTGAGATGCTCAAAAGCAGGAGAGAAATGCAACGTGACTTCTTTTTTCTGAGGCTCTTTTAAGGCATTACCCAAAGGGAGCCTCTGAGCAACCTCTTTCTCTGTTGGCCCTCAAAAAGCTTCATACACGTTAGGAAGCACAGTCCCACTTCCTGTCTTTCTGCAACTTTCCAGTGCCAGATTTTCACCTATATTTCTCCACTCAAGGCTGACACCAGATCTTTACCCTTCATCACTCGTTAGCATGAAATGAGAATACCTTGGAGGCTTCTCTGCACTCTCCTGGTTCCCACGCCAATCCAGGACAAAACTGGGCACTTAGCATGATTCAGAGTGGACCAAGAGCTGCTCCAGGTTGACCAGAGCAAAGTCTTGGGGTCTGTGATCTTGGAAGAGGCCTTCTGAGCCCGTTATCTTTGCCCATGTCTCCCACTACTTTTTTTGGAGGGTGTGGGTCTATCCTTGCTTTACGGTCACTTCTTCTCCAGCCCAGGCTGGACTTTGCATTGTCCTGTGGGAAGTAACCCCTCCAGTGCTCACCAACTGTGCCAACCCAGGCAGTGTTTGTGAGCTCTGGTGGTGTCCAGCTGGGACATGCAGCCTCACCTGGAAGCTCATTGAAGCTCAGTGTTTCCACCAGAGTTTGTGCAGAGCTGGTAGGTCTCACTGAAACTCAGTATTAGCTCTTCTGAAAGCTTTTCAGATCTTCCAGATTTCAGCTGCTCCCTGCACTCTGTCCTCGGCATAAGGGAACTCACAGTCTTTGGGCAAAGATGACTGATAGCATCTCTTAGATTTACATCTGTGCAATGACAGTTAATAATCAGTTACATCTGATTAGTCACCCACAGTCTGTGGTTTTGAAGTCCCATCAAGTGAGGGTGTCAGAGCCCTGGCTTCCCCCAGCCTGCTCAAGGCACACTTACTGCAGCGATAACATCAGCTGTCAGGTTGAATTCCTTCCGAAAGGAAGCAGCAGTTCATTTTGCTCCCAAGACAGTTTGTTTTGTGGCCCTGATTATAATGAACCTTTCTCTCCTTTCAGCCCAGCTAGATCTTACATGCGGCTCTTCGTTCTCCTCACCTGGGCTAGTAACCTTATATGTAAAGTAACCATCACAGAGAGCAACGGGGACACTTTGGGACTGAGTGCTGTTCTCATAGCCAGCTCATGCTGTGTCTAAACTATTTTTCCCTTAAAACAAACAAACAAGACCCCACAAACCTTAAAAACGTGGCTGGATTCTCTGCTAGCCCTGGGACAGCTATCAGGGCATCCATGTGGGTCACACTTGATATATGAGTCTCCTTAAAACAGGTGTTAATTGAGGGTGGAAATGTTAAAAGTACCACAATGCTCTGTGATGTAGTCTGGAAACTGCTATTTGGATCGTTAACCTCAATAACGTGAGCTGTACTGCAGGAGCCCTGGACGGTCCTGTTGGGGCTGAGAGCCGGGGACTCCTGCATCTCCTGCAGCCTGCATGAAAACCCTGCATTCAGTACTGCCCAACCCTGGTTCCACCACAGGGGACAGCAAATTTCCTCCTAAAAATGCCTGCTTAATCTGTTCAGCGTTATAAGGTGGGGGAAGAGCATTTTGTTTTCTGTTCTTTAGCTTCCAGTATCCTTGCCTGGCAGAAGCCCTAGGAATGAAACGTCTGGTGGTGGTCCATAGCAGAGGTTCAGGTTGACATGTTGCTGGGAAGCAAACATGTGACCTCTGTCCTGGCATGGAGGGAGAGATGAGCTGGCTCGGTGCTTTCTTTGTTGTATCTGGCAGAGCCTGGGTGGAGGGGGGTGGCTGTGGACAGGGGTGTAGGAGGAATTGGGGATGAGGAGTGTGGCCAGCAGCCTTGTACAGTAATCAAACCCAGGTAGGAAGGACGGATGGAGATGTGGGGCAGGCCATGGTTGGGAAGGGACTTTGCATGCAAGGCACTGGAGGGGAGAAGGTCAGCTCTGAGGTAACCCAGTGTGCGCTAAGAAACTGTTCCAGCCCAAGGAACACACAGATTTTGGCAGAGAAATGTTGTGATGTGTTGGGACAGGAGGGACCTAGCTGTCACCAGCCACCCAGGCATGCATCACTGGAGCAGAGTGTATGTGGAAGGGACACTTTGCACTTGTGCAAAGCTCTGAGCAGCAGGGAAATGAGATTCAGGCTCAGGTTGGGAAGGGATGCTGTTGTCCAGAGGGGCTGGCAGATCTCTGGAAGCTAAGAGATGTCCTACTCCAACCTTGGCTCCAGGTGACCCAGGCTGCTGCTTGTAAAGTGATGGTGGTGAAGATCTACAAGAATGATGTGGACCAAGAGGTGATTGTGCGTGAGATCAGCCTGCTGCAGAAGCTGTCCCACCCCAACATCGTCAGGTGGGTACATCCGGTGGCCATGAGCAGTGGGTGCTGGCAGGGGCTGGAGTTGGATTGGTATCTCTAAGGCAGTTCTGCAATGAGGGATTGAGATGAACCTTGATGGCTTCTTTTCTTTTTTTTTCTTCTGGTGTGTCTTCTGCTTAGGTACCTTGGGATATGCGTGAAGGATGACAAGCTCTACCCCATTCTGGAGGTAAAGGTTGGCAGGGGGGATGGCAGATATCCTCTAATGCATATCTACACCTCTTCGACTCCTCTGCCTGTGAATGGCTCTGGACTAGCAAGATTGCCTCAGAGGGGCTTCTGGTCCTTTCTGCCCCACAGCTGGTCACAGCTGGAGCGGGGCACAGTCACTGCAGGGGCATGAGATTCAGGCAGGATAGCCCCCAAGTGTTTTGGGTTGGCTTGGTACCACCAAAGGGCCAGAACGGGTCAGCTGGTGGGGAGAAGAGGAGCCAGGGATGGAGGACAGGAGTAGAAAGTAAAGCAGATGGAAGGAGACAGGGCTTCCAGGGTGGCTCTGGAAGGGTGGTGTGGTCTAACGGAAAAGCCTGGGCTGGTACTGAGGGCTTGTTCCTACTCTGTTAGTGGCAGAAGGCATTGACTGAATCGCTGCCACGCTTTTTGCCTCTAGTTCACTGCCAGTGAGTGAGGACCGTGGCTGGCTTATACAGCTGTCCCTGCAGTGGGGCAAAGCCCAGCACTTGCACCATGCCACACACAGGGGCCCCTGCGTGCAGTGGCGTTCCCAACCTCTATCCCGAAGGAGGGGCTCCTGGGTTGGCGAGGGAGGGTTCGGCACCCGGGAAGCTCCAGGGGAGCCCGTGCCCAGCCATACAGCCACCTGCTTTTTGTCTCTGTTCACAGTACGTGAATGGGGGTTGCCTGGAGGAGCTCCTGGCCAGCAAAGATGTTGCTTTGACGTGGAAGGAAAAAGTGGACTTAGCTTCTGACATCACCAGAGGCATGGTCTACCTGCATTCCAAGAATATCTACCACCGAGATCTCAACTCCAAGGTATGCAGCTGGAGAGGAGATGTCACCCTGGGACTGCTGAAGGTGACTGTGTCAGGGGACCATACAGGGACCCCTTAGGGCTGTAACCAGGAGGCCTCAGGCCTCGTGCTGGTCCTCTGCTCCGTGCTAATCCCTCTGCGGGCAAGGATTTCTTGATAAAACCTGTCATTACGTTGCATTCATCGCTTCCCAAGCAGGAGACCCAGATAGAGATAAAAATATATTGCTCCTAGTGCCATTGCTGTCAGAAAAGATGGAAATATCTGCAGGATGCACATGGCTTTCTTTGACTATGGTTGCAGGAGAAGTTCTGCCAGATTTAGAGATTTCCTTTCC
Organism: Numenius phaeopus; assembly: GCA_030770645.1. NCBI lineage: Eukaryota > Metazoa > Chordata > Aves > Charadriiformes > Scolopacidae > Numenius > Numenius phaeopus. The sequence goes on from JARKVS010000593.1 coordinate 106,086, forward strand.
TGCTCACAGGAAAGAGGAAGCTCTTGCTAACAGGAGCTGGTTGTGGGAATGTAAGATGGTCCCTGCCTGTGCGCAGAGCACCTGGCAGAGCTCAGGAGATGTGTGTCTCTTCACTCAAGGGCAGGGAAGTTGTTCTTCCTTGATCCAGAGGGTCCAGGTCACTAATTGTTCCTGGTGTATTGACCCTCTGTCTGGGAGGCTGCTTTTCTCAGCATGGGCTCATGCTGCTTGATGGGGGGCAGGAACAGCACTGAGGCTTTGCCATTCTCAGGTTTGACCAGGCCTGGGGTCAGGCTTTGATGTGGCTCTTCCTCTGCCACTGGTATGGCAGTAGGAACATGCTGGGGCAGGGCCTTTTTGATCTCTTTTGGGCAATACTGTCCAAACCTCGGATAGAACTGGAGCATGTCCATGATATCACAGGGAATGTGAGCTGAAGGGTTGGCCCCCAGCCTGGTCCATATCTGTGTCAGGTAATGCCGGAGGGTGGCTTGTGATTCATGGAAATGGAGCCTATGAGTCCTTGCAGTTGATGCTGGATGGTGGTATATCTCTTACAAGCCATTTTTGTTGGTGCTCTGTGAGCTTTTTAAGAGAAACCTGAAATACTGATGAAGGTAGGCAGTGGGGAAGCCAGTCAAGTGTTACAGTCTTGAGAGACATCAGCACAGGAATGAGACTCACCTTTGTAATCTCAGGCTGTTTACTCGGCTCGGTTACTAACCATGAAATCGCAAACACCAGGCAAGGGCAAGGCAAGAGCTTGGTTCACTCTGACCACAGGTTTCTTGGCCAATGTGCTCTGAAGTCCGGTGAGATGTAATTTCCTACTTGGTAGTGACTGATGATCTGCTTGTGGGAAGTTAGTGACTGCTGAAGGTCACTGCCTGTCCCTTCCATCTCGCTGCAGTCCTTCAACCCTGAAAAAGGTTCATCTTTCCCCAGGGAAACGTAGTAAACCTGCAGTGAGGATGGCTGAATATACAGGAGAGAAGTGCGTACATGCTCACTTTAAATCTAGTTGTTAGTGAGAGCCATCTGGAGAAGACGCCTGTCATTTCTGCTAGTTCCCTGGGAGCAGATGCTGAGGAGGAAATCCTGGGGAACTGAACAGGCTGAAAATGCTGGGATTTTGAGAAACCTTAAGGTAATTTTATAGGAATTCTTCCAGAAAGCTGCATTAGGCATGTGTGGCTGTGGGCAGTGAGAAGGACTGTGGCTGTGATCCTGCTCACCCTCGGCTGAAAGGTGAAGAGGGTCAATATGCACATCTCGAGGTCATTTCAGATAAAAGGATGTGGATCATCATACCTGTCGAACAGCTTATTCAAAGGACTTCTCCCGGCTTCAGATGTGATCAGTCCACCCCTAACCTGCCCTATGCACAACATGTGTGCTGCCAGGATGCAGGTCTCTGGTGAGGGGAGAACCAGTAACAGCGAGGTGGGGCTGAGAGCCGGCGAGGTGCTGCTCAGTGAAGTGTCCAGGCCCTTCCTCACTGGGCATCTCATGCTGTGCCCCACGGGCTCCTTTCAGAACTGCCTCATTCGAGTGACGCTGCGGGGCCGCGAGGCGCTGGTGACTGACTTCGGGCTGGCCAGGGAAGTGGTGGAGCTGCCTGTGAAGGACGTGGAGAGGAAGCTGTCTCTGGTGGGCTCTGCTTTCTGGATGGCTCCTGAGATGCTGCGGGGAGAGCCCTATGATCGGAAGGTATGGCGCTGCTTCCCGTCTCCTTGCGCATCCTCAGAGCTCCCAAGCAACTGTGGGGGATGTCTCCTCTACTTGCTGGTGTCATGTCCTAACAGCAGAAAAATGCTTCCCTCCTTCCCCAGGAAACATTGCCCTGCTACCTGGACCTTTGCTTAGTAATACTCTGCTTAGCAGCTTGGAAGTTCCTTATGTGGCCTTGTTAAGTTAAACTTTTAGGGAAGCGGTTTGCTGCTGTGGACAAACACAGTGAAACCTCTCTGAGGAAGATGCATGATGAGTTACAGCCTGATGAGCCTGTTGCAGGAACTGTGGGGGTGCCAGAGCTGTGGGAGAAGCACCAACACGTTGAACAAGACCATGGGGCTTTCTGAAAATGAGGCTGAACTTCAAGTGGGGCTGTGGTGTTTCTGGGTGGATTCAGAAACCCAGAAAAAGTTTAGGGGTTTGCTGCCTCCCTCTCCAGTGGGCTTTTTTGATGGGCTTTTGCGTAACTAATGGAAAGACCTTGTCATTGGTACTCCCCTTTCTTGTTTTTTGCTTCTGCACGTGACCTGTCCTACCTCCCGCTCTCCCACCTCTCCTGCAGGTGGATGTGTTTTCCTTTGGCATTGTCCTCTGTGAAATCTTGGGCAGGATCCCAGCTGACCCCGAAGTGCTTCCCAGGACTCAGGTAATGGTGTTTTCTCCATGGTACCAGACTGTGGCTTCTCTCTGGACCAGAGAGACCTGTACACATGTGGATGTGTTCACACTGAGGTTTTACTCTCGAGGTTTTTCCATGAGAAAATCTGATCTCAAAATTTTCAGTACACAAGTGTTCAGTGCATCTATAGTTTCAAAAATTTTGTTAGATCAACAATATGCGATGAAGTTTAAAGACCTTAATTCCAAATACTTCATTTCGCTTTGATATTTCAGCTTCTCCACTGAAGTGGCAGGTTAGACACAACTTTCATAAAAAATGTTTATTTTCAAATACATTGGAGTTAATACACAGTTCATTTGGAAACAGTGGGCTCCCCTGCAAATGCAGCCTTTTTTGTTTCAACCCTTGCAACATTTCCCTTCCACAAAGTGAGAAGGGAAAGTTTATCCTGAACAGCAATGAAAAACCCAGCAGGAAAACAGCAAATTGCTGCTTTCCAAGGAGCAACGCAGAGAACCTGCAGTCACCAGAGATTGTTCCATGTGTCTGTGAGACTGAACAGGAACTAACACTCCACCTGTGTTCACCAGGAGAATTACGTATCAGAGACTGAAGTCTGGAGGGACAAAGCTGTAGTTGTGGAAACAGCTGGCTGGACCCCTTCAACTCTCAGTTGCTGTTGGAAAACCAGATTACCTGCAGTTCCTGTCCTCGGCAGCCACTGCGCAGTACCTGGTGCTGGTTTCTCTGCTGGTTTCCGCTTTTGTGGCTCTTGTTGCCTTAGTCTGAGCTTTTCCAGGAGGACACATGCTGCCCCGCAGGGATAGCAGAAGGAGCAAGTAGAAGGATGCAGTCTCCCAGCTCTAATGATTAGCCATCTGTGCAGTCCTGCCAGAGCTGATGTTGCCCGGTACCTTTGCAAAGCCATCAGTAAAACAGCTGTGATGGAGACCCTCAAAGATTTAAACCATGAGCATTTTGTGCTTTAAGACCTTGAGAAGGATGAAAAGCTTTTAAATGACTTTATAGCTGAAGTCTTTTCTACATACTCTTCCCCCTTCCTCACAGGATTATGGCTTGGATGTTGCTGCCTTCCAAGGAATGATCAGCAAATGCCCCAAGCGGGTGATGGACCTTGCTGCTAGCTGCTGTCGGGTGAGATTCTTGCTAATCGTGTGAACCCTGGAGAGCTTGAACCTGCTGCTCTCAGTGCTAGCACACAGGGCTCTGCCACTTGAGCTGTGAAGTGATGAGATCTTCCCGGGTCAGTAGTATGTTTTCATACAGCATGCAATTTTTCCCCTAGGAGAAGTGTTTAGTATTACAGCCCGAAACATCCCATGGTCCTGCCTGTTCCCTTGCATGTTGACTGCAGAGTGGGAAGCGGGTTGGTGGTGATGTCCAGTCCCTCCTTAAGCCAGGCTGCAGGCAGAGACATCTGGCTGATCCTCTCTGGCGGGCACTGCCTCGCTCTTACCAGCCGTGGTGTGACAGATATCATCAGAACATAGTTCTCCAACTTTTCTTGCTTTGGCATCAAAGGTAACAGTGAAAGCTGGGGGGCCTCCTCATACTGCCCCAAGCCTCAGGAGCCAAAGCAGAGAGAAAGTGAGGATTCAATTTAGTCTCTGAAAGGAAGAGAAAGACAAAGGCAGTAATCAGGGAGAGAGCGGAGAACCTGGGTGATCATAATGCACCTAATGGCTAGGAGCAAGGCAGCAAATGGAAGTAAATCCTGAGGACGCGTGAGTAACTTGTCCTGAATCAGAGGAGTGATTCATGTCAGCAACTGGCTTATGTGTATGTATATTCCGATCTTGTATCTCTGACGGGCAGCTTCTTAATGCTTCTGCCAGAAACTACCCTTGGGGCTGTTCTTTTCTGCCCCTGTGTGATGTGCAGGTTCTGGTGCAGCTCCCCAAGCTGGCATTGTGGGGTCAGGTACAAAGGACAGCCCCAGGATGGCACAAAGAGGGTGCCCCAGGCCCTATCCCTCCCTATCCCATCCCGATGGCACTGGGAAGGCTGGGGGATCACAGCCCACGGAGAATGAGCTGCATCAGGGAGACAAGACAGTTAAATCCTGCGTGTCACGAAAAAGTTCAGGGAATGATACATCTCCTTCCCAATACCAGCCTGCAGCCTTTCCCTGCACAACGCCTGTGCCTGCACCGTTTGGGTGGACTTTGGGATGAGCAGTTCCCACACTCCATCCAGGTTGGGGTGTGTCAGGCATCTTAATGCCTTTGCTTGAGCTGTGCCACACCATAGGACCTGTCCTGCGGCTGCTCGTTTGCAGCAGCCTGGGCATAGATCACCAGGTGCTGGGTGATGCCAGAAGGCTCCACCAGCAGGTGTGTGACCCAGACCAGTGCTAATGGTGGATGGATGCCATTGGCCAGCCTTGCGGGACCCAGGAGAGCTGCTGCAGAGCACCCACCTCCTGTCCAGGGTCCTCTTCAGCTTTCCCTTCTCGTTCCAGGTGGAAGCATTTAAGAGGCCATCTTTCTCTGAAATCCTGGATGAGTTGGAGGATGTCACAGAGAGCCTGGAGCCTAGGAGGGACAATCAGCTTTCAAGCTGAGCTGCCTGCCTTCTGTGAGGCTTGGCAGAGAATTGCCCAAACTGTAAATTAACTGTCTGGGGGGTCAGGAGTGAAGAAGGAAGGTGGGAAGGGAAGAGCTAAGTGATGTGCTGGTGTTTATTTAATCATAATCTCAGTCTCTAATTTCTTGGATGGAAAACATGGTTAAAAATGGAGAAGGGACTTACCAAGCATATATTTTTCCTATCTGAGGTTTTTAACAGATGTTAAAAACACCGAGCAGCCTTTGTCTGTTTGCTTGTCAAAAGCAAACAGAAACATCATCCTCTCCTGCTTCCTCATGTCCCCTGGACCCAGGGCCTTTCCCTTCTCCATCCCCATGGCCTTGGGGAGTTGCCCCTCAGAGGACAGGGGGCTGTGTGGTGTGAAGGAGAGGGGTTTTGGGGTGCTTGGTGAGCTTCAGAGTCGCCTTATATTTCAAAGCCTTAAAGCACCCATCCGGCAGCCTTGCCGGAACAGGTATGCTCTGTAAGGTCTCTGGCTGGGTCTCCTGGCATTGTGCTCAGGACGCACGCAGGCATGGAGGCATCTTGTGAGGTTTTTGAGAGTCAGCCGGGGTCACCCACAGGGTGCCAGCCTGCAACCGGCTGAGATGATGGGGAGGGTTTGTGTTATCGAGATACGAACTAACCAACTAATATCTCCTCTCAGAAGGCTTTGCCAGACACAAGTCCCAACATCACAGCAGTCTGGATTTCTCCCCACTGCTATCGACTGGGGCTCAAACATGGAGGGTTCTGCCACCCCCCTTCTTGTCCCACCGCAACCATGGCGACAAGCACAGAGCCAACAGCTTTTGAGGATGAAACGCGGGGAGAACTGGGTCCAGCATCATCCAGCATCTCACCCATTTCTCCGCCTGGCCCAGCACCCATTGCCTCCTTGGCGATGTGGGACACCCTCGTGGGCCCCAGGGCTCATGCAGCCAGGAAGGGACTTTGTTTTGATACTGTGTTTTCTTGTGTGGGCCAGAGGAGGGTGCTGGGGCTACAAATCCAAACCAGAGGTGGAAAGAATAATGGCTAGAAATGGTCTGGCATTGCAAATTAAGGGAAAGAGGTGAGCAGTTGAGTCCCTGCCCTCAGATAAGCTGATTGCTGGGCCATTTTTCTGAAAGACATCTTCTGCTGGGACCAAAATGTTTGTGGGTGTAAATAGGTATAATGTCTGTATTGTGGTGGAGCTGTGGCTCTGTTCTTGTAGATTGTAAGCTCTTGAAGCAAGGATCATTCATCTGTCCACCAAAAAGTATTTGTACAGTGTTTAGCCCAATGCATCTTCAACCTGCAGCTTGAAGGCTCTTCTCCCACATAGTGGTAGATCTACCTGGAGTCCTCATCTCAAGCTCTTGGAGCTGGATTTGGTGTAATATATAGCCCAACATCTTTGTGCCATGGTGCCTGCAGAAGGGAGTATCAGTAGTGTGCTGGGATAAAGACCAAGTGGAGGACCATGGTGCATTTCACCAGGGATTATAAGGAATCAGGAGCTGGCATGAAACACACTGAATGGCACCAGCATCACTAACTCAGCCACATCTCCAGGGGGCACCTGCAGCTCCTCATTCCCCAGAGGTGTCATTGTGCTCTTGTGGGATACTGACTTATTTGCACAAGAAACCTCCCACTCAACAGTAAACTGCCCAGCAAATACCTTCATCCCAGCTGGATACTGCCGGGGTGGGGGGGCAGGGGAAAGCAAAGCCTCAAGAAGTAGAAGACTGAAAAGAAGGGAAGCTTTTCAACCTGGAGGAGGGAGAGTGGCCACTTTTTGTCTTGTACCAGTTTGGTAACTTCAGACCAGTGAAATGAAATGGACTGCAACAGCAGTGCAAACAGCACTGATATATGTGTGTGTGTCTTCAGTGAGAACCGCCCACCACCAGCATCACAGCAACGTGTTGGACGAAAATCACAGGGTGTATATTTGGCTACCAGGAAATGGACCTGAGGAGCTACCTGCAACCTTCTAAGGCTTCCCAGGCTCCCTGTTCCATAGAGGAATAGGCTTGAGAATGAGGAATCCAACAGTATGTCCTAACACCCAAAGCATTAAGGATACAAAGCCTTTTCCAAAGACCTCTATGGATGATGGATAGCTGTCCACCTTGGCTCAGTCCCTGGCTAGATGCATTGCTCTCACAAAGCCTTTCTCCAGCCTTCCCCGTGCTGCCTGGTCTGCCAAGCTGGAGTCTATTCTTCCTCTGCTCCTCCCGCACAAGAGTAAGACTAAAGGAAGATCCTTCAACATACTGATCCCTCAAATGGCCTGTTACAGGGTGAAGGTGTCTTGTTCCAGGGGCACTTTCCTCTGCTGGCCATCCCCTTCCCAGGACCAGCAAGGCTTGGTGCTGGTGGTGCCTTACTGCAGACTGGGTTGGCCCTTCTTCCAGCTGTACATCTGACATCCTGCAGAGCAAGAGCGATGGGACTGGGACACAGTAGAAAAGGCATGTGGAGTTGTGTATGCTTTGGTGATGCTGCAGTATGAAGGAAGATCTTTTGGGTTTATTTATCTGCTCAGGGCAAGAAGCTCAAAGATTAAACAGATCCGGGGTAGGGGCAGGGGAGGGAGAGGTGGTGGTGGGTAGCACAAAGCACAAAGGATAGCATTAGCAGCACGATCTGAGCTGCAGTGGATCAGAACTATGTTTCTTCCGGACTTGCCATGCAACCCATCCACTCTTACGGTGAGGCCACATGCTGGCTCTCAGGTGACCAAAGGATATCAGGTCCTTGCTAGAAGGACCTTTGGTGCCTGCTGCAGGGGCAGGTGGGACTGAGACTGTCTGCAGGTACCATATGGACTAGAAAAGCCAGTCTTGGGAGTCTGCAGAGGACAGAGGTGGTCTGCAAATTTGTCTGGTGCATCTTGTGGACCAAGAGCTTCTCTTCACTGGTCAGAGCTGGAGGGAGAGGCGAGCATGGGAAACTTGCTGAGATGACCTCCAGGTACTGTGCTGGGAGCACAGTGCCTGCCTCCCCTGTGCCAGTCTGATGCAAAGTCCAGGTCAGTGTTTGAATTTCATGTCTTGGAGTCCTGGCACTTAACTGAAGCAACTGTGATGGTGGGTGGAGGCTCTGGGCGGCGCAGCAGGCTCGCTGTTGCTGGACCTGACCAGGAACTGCCTCCTCTGCCTCGCTTCCCTCTGTTGGCTGCTTGCCGCAGGTGCCAACGGCACAGACCTGGCCATGCTGCATTCCACAGGCCATGTGTTCCCACATCCTTCATTGTGTCTTTGTTTTTTTCTTTTTATAAATGCCATTTGGGAATAAAATCTAGTGGTTCTTTTCCACATCAGCCCTGGCTACTGTGTTTCATCATCCTGGGTCTGCTGAGTGGTGCTGCCGAAATGCAGCGTTTCAGAACACAACTAAACGAACAGCTTCATGCTCTATCAGTATAGCTGGCATAATAAACCTTTAATTAAAAGTAATTTACAAAGGAGTATTACTTATGAGCGAGTGGTATTTTGAGTCCATTGCCCACCCTGCGCCCTCAGTTTGTGGCAGGGTCAGCTACTGTCTTAAGTCACCCCTTCGTGTCAGTTCGGTGGGTAACAGCAGCAGCAGCAGAAGCATAGTGCAAATGGTGCTGGATTCATCTTGTCCACCCCAGCAGCCCATAAGCCAAAAGAACCAAATCACGGTGAAATGATTTCTCTTCCTCAGCTGCAGCTTGTTTTGTGCTTACTCCTAAGCATTAGTTACTCTTCAGATGCAACCGTCTCACAAGGACACCTCAGAATATTGGAGGAAGGTGTTCGCTATGCCAGGACTACCGGGTCTGCTGCATCCCAACACAAATCATAGAGCAGTGCTGAAGCATATTTCTCTGAGCTCCTCAAGTGATAGTCATCAGTGTTAGGTAGGAAGGAGACCTTTCCTTCTGAAGTCCAGTTTCTTGAAGTCAGTCAGCTTTTAGATTTACAGCAATGAAATGTCTGGGCACTTGCATGTGCCCAAAGTGCTGTGTTCCTCCCTGAAAGAGAATCTATGTAGCCCTTGGAGGCTGGCAGTAATCCCATTGGTGGTTTGGACTGGCCGGTCTTCCCATGTCCCAGACAACGCAGGAGGGAATCGCTGGAGGCAGCCCTGGTCTGGGTGGAGCCTGAGAGGACCACTTTTTCTTTCAGATGGCTGTGCATCAACAGGCCATCAGAGATCCATCCAGCCTCTTCTCCAGGCTCCCTGATACAGCAGAAACCAGGTCCTCTTCCCACACCCCATAGTCTGGCCCCACCCTACTCCTCTGGGGACTCCCCAGCCTCTCTGGTCATTATTTGCAGAAGAGAAAAGTCCAGAGAAGCTGCAGGTATGTTGTCCTTTCTAGCCTTCAGGGTTGGCCTTTTCCAGATCCACTAATGAGCAGAACACAAAATGCAAACCTGATCCTTGAGCTTTCCAGGACACACAGAAAAAGCTCTGAGGTGAGCAGTGGCCAGGATTAGTCACAAATTGACTGGGGCTATTCTGCTTTTCTTTTGGGGACCTTTGGCAAGAGGATGGCAAGTAAGAGGGACTGGATGGTGTCCTGGCAGTTTGGGGAGCATGTCCTTTAGAACATCTCAAGCCTGTTCCCTGTCCTTACCCCTTTTACTGGTCAGGAGTGAGAGCTGATGGAGGAGTGGGAACCCTTCTGTTGAGGAGAGGTGGGAGCTCCGGGCTGGTAGTATGTATATGTAACTAGGGAACTGGATCCTGTCCTTAGGGGTTCGGTTCTTCCTGGCTGGAGTCAGTGCAAGCCCTCTCTGTGACTGCTGGAGGCATGGTGCCTGGGATGGACCATCAGCTCCAAGGATCCTCTCCCCCACATGCCTGTATCAGCACAGGGAGCATTTTTCTGTCTTGCAGTGGTTGGGACTCATGCTGGAGGAGAGGCAGTGCCAGCCCATGGCTCAGTGCGCCAGCTGAGGGGACGCAGGAGAATTTCACTCTGCAGCCAGGTCCAAGCTACCTCACCTAGCACTGGTGGCTCTGTTCTTGTAGCAGGAGTCCAGGAAGAAGACACCCTTTAACCAGTTCTGCTAATAGTCAAATAAAACATCACACAAACTGGATGAGCTGCCACCATCCACCAGCAGCTAGCCCATCTTCAAATGCTACTGGAAACAAGGTGAAATGGAAGATACTGGTACCTGGTTGCAATTTACATGATGTCCACTTGTGCAAGGCTTGACTTGGGACTACTGTAGTGTCTTGGTACCGCACGTTGCTGGACAGAGTGTTTTGTATCTAGCTCCTGGTCCACAGTGGCTAAAGAATGAGATCTTGGAACATGCCCTGGAGGAGTGGCTGAAGCTGACTCTGGTCCCAGCTGTAGCTGTGTTGTGGAGGGAATTGCTGGGCAACACAGCACTGTGGGCAACTGTGGGCAACCACAGCTGGAAAATGTGATTTCAGAAGCTGAGGTCCCACCTGAGGTCCTGGAGCACATGCTGTATGAGGCAGTGGGGAGGAAAGGAGGGAGGTGACAGTGCTGACAGCCCTGTGCTGGAAGTTCAGTCCTTTCCATGCTGGTCTGCATCGTGGCTCCATCACAGCCTTCAGGGAGAGAGGAGTGGTCGGGAATTCAGGCCAGGCTCATGGGTCCAGTGGAAAAAGAGACTGCAAGAACACTGGAGGCTTCACGTATGTGGATTAGACTGAAAATTACCAGTAATTACCATTTAGTGTAATAATATCTGAGAGCTTTACTGAGATGCAGTAGCCTCACCATCACTTGGTCTTTAAATCAAGGTAACACACTTTTCAGAAAAAGCTGTTTGGGCCCAGTCGGCATCTGGGGGGGTAGTCCAGGAGATAGTCTGGACTACCAGAGATAGTCCAGCTGGAGATAGTCCAGGGTGACAGTCTGGCATTTACAGAACCTCAAACCAGCACCAATCTCTTCTGGTCTCTAAAACCATGCTCTACGCTGAAGGTACAACCTCTAATATCCTTCCTGGTCCAATTTATCCCTCAAACAATATGTTTTGTGTCTTCTTTTGGCTGTTGAGTGGCACCATCGGTGCTGGTCAGACACCCTCTCGCCATGTTAAACCGGCCTGAATTTCATTTCCGTTCGCTTATGGGAGTAATGGTATTCTTTGCCCGTCTTCCAGTTTATGCCATCAGCATAGCTGCCGTGAACGCCTGGCCAGTACATCCCATTCAGGTTGGAGTAATGGCAGTCATTGTACCACCACGCTCCCTTGTATTCTGTGGCACAGTTAAAGGAGCTCATGTCGTTGTCCTGGTCTGTTGTTGAAAATGGCATGTCCTTGTGGTATGATAAGGAGTCTCCTGCAGAGAGCACACGTTCACAGTTACTGCAATGGAGCGCACAAAAGGGAACTAAAGTTTCTGTGCACCGCTGAAGGCATCAGTGCGCCTTGCTGGATGCAAGGCAGATTTTATAAATCCTGCTGTTCTCTTGGTTGCCCAGGTTTCCTCCTTGGTCCTGGAGAAAAGGAGTATCCTGAGCTCTGCTAAAACACACAGAGAACTTATCTGTGCCTGTGAATCAAATGGGCCAGATTCTGCTCGCAATTACAGCGGTGTCACTTCTCTTGCACCACTCATATTCTCTGCAGACATATTAAGGTCTGGACTATGGGACAGAGTTGTAGTGTACGTAAACATAAACACATAAACCGAGAGCCCTGCTGTCTCAGGTGGTGGTTTCACTCATTCCTGCAAGAGGGTTACTGAATTTTGCAGAGGATTTGTTTTCTTTTTAGAGAAAAACAAAGCATCAGGCATTAAGAGGATGCAGTGCTGGTGCTGCAAGTATTGAACAGCACCCTAGCCCTGGAAATGCCAAACTTCACAGGCAAATATTTCATTCCAATGTAACTGAAAGCAGAACTTTGCCCGGCTGCTGCAGAGCTGTTGGGAAGGTTACATTGGATGAGGTGCTGCTCAGGACCAGGTTCCACATTTGCTGCTAAACCATGTGGTTGGCTTGTAGGTAATGCTCAGGGTAACACTCTGTGGGTAATGGGTGTCTTTGTCGTTCCCTGCACCAGACGTCACTCAGCATCTGGGGTACCACGGCCAGTTTTAAAAAATTGTCCCAAAATGCAGATGGTACAAAGAGTTTGCATGATACAGCCCTACACTATAAATGTTGAACAGTTCTGAAATTCTCTAGAGAGCAGCCTTTCCCATTGACCTGCTGCTAACTTACCGGCATTTCCACCCAGGAAGTCTCCTAGAACCAGCTTATATTTCTCAGACTCTCCTAAAACTCTGAACGAAGCATACTTGGCAAAGTAGTAGTTGTTTTCAAAGTCTCTCAGGTCAATGCGGAGTTCACAGGGTCCTAGAAGAGAAGGTTGACAGCGGTGGTGCAGGGCTGATGGTCAATACGTATCTGGACTTTAGGAGGGAGGGTTTGAGGAGCCCTGAGCTAACTTGAGAGGAGCTTTCACTACTTGAGAGATTATGATTTATTTGAAATTCCTGCAGAACCTCCTGTACCTTTGATGGCTTTCTTGTGAAGTACCTTTTCTGATCCAATGGTGGGTGGTCATGGGCACTGAGAGCTACACACCCAGGAGTCCTGCACAAAACTGTGACTCCAAGGCTTCCCTGGCTTCTAGCTTTTTTTTGAAGTGCAATTCCCTGTGTGCAATGGGCTGCAAGAGCCTGCATGCTGTTTAGGATTAACTGTTGTGGCCTCAGATGGAGGTGAGATATTTAGAGTCCTTAAATGACCAAGTGTGGCACAGGGGTTGGACCCTCAGGGCCCCAGCCCGGGATGCAGGCAGATCTTACCCAGCGAGGTAAGGAGGTGGATGTTGTCATTCCCCAGCCAGAACTCCGTAAGCTGGTTGCCAAAGCCTCGTTTGTATGAGTCCCAGTCTCGCAAGAAGTTCACTGACCCATCCCAGCGCCTCTGAAAAACCTGAAGGAAAGGAAGGAAAGAAGAGCCTCAGCCCCACCAGGCTGTCTCCCACCCCCACCCCCCCGCAAAAGCAGCCACAGTACTTGGGGGCAGAGCCCTCGGCAGCGTGCTCCCCCTGCCTCAGGACACTCCTGTAGGTCTCTGGGGACTGAACTCCAGGGGAATTCCTCACCCACAGATCTCCATCTGCCCTCAGAAATAAGGAGGAAATGATTTGCTGATTTAAGCAGGGGGTGGGTCTGTGGTGCTCAGCCTGCTCCCAGAGACATCTCCTGGGAGAATCCCCTGCATCCACAAAGATTCACCCAGGCTTGCTGACGTGAACCTCAGCTGTCCCCTCAGTGTGTGTTTTCCTCCCTTTTTGTTCTATTTTGGTGCAATCCTTTGCAGCCTTAATAAAAATCACTGTAGGGACATAGAAACCTCATCTTACAATCCATCCTCCGCCATCCGTGTCCATGTCACAGAAGACAGTGGTGGTGTTGCAGCCTTGGGGGTAGATGGTATACCAGCCACTCAGGATCTTTCCTTTACCCAAGAGCTCTTGGCAGTTCCTGGCTTCTGTGCAAATCAGGGAAAGAGAGCAAGTGGAAAGAGTTATAATGTGCTCACTGCACATCAGCCTCGTGCTCTAAGCCAGAGGCTTTGACCCCTTCAGCCTCCGAGCAGGCTCTTTGCACTGCAGGACTCCAGCGCACACCTATTGGGAGCCAAACCCCACTGCAGTTTCTGAGTCCATACGTCACAGGGGAGGTGGACACCTTCTAAGAGATGGTCTAAGGTGCTCAGACTCCTCTTATCTGCAGCAACTCTTTTGGGGATCTGGGTGATAGAGTTGCTCTGAGTGGGACGACAAACTCATGATCCAGGAATTTGTCCAGGCTCAGATACTTATGGAGGACAGAGTGCATGGGTAGTTGGCAGCAAAGGAGTGGTGACACAGAAAAACACCTACCTGTAATACAGAAAACAGTGTTCAGATCATCCTCCATGGATTGGACAGATGGTGCTTTTGCATATACACATATATATATATTATGTATACATTTATTTTTAGTCCCCAAAACTATACCTGATGACAGAAGCTCAGATTCAGAGATGCCAAAGGAGTAACTGGAATGGTTCCTATCAGACATCCCAGCTTATAGCTGTGTCTGTGGCTTTCACAGGGGAAAGCCCTGGGAGATGATCCAAGATGCTGGTGCTGGTGGTGCAGGTGTCCATGTGTGCTGTGATGAATGGACACACAGCTATAACAGGCTGTCTTGTGGGCATGGGTGTCCTTCCTAACAAGTCCTGGACTTGGCCTGTTCCTTATTAGTCAAATGTTTTTACATTCCCAGGAAACATAAAAGGGGCAGAGGAGTGCCTGGGGCAGCAAGGGGCCACTCGGTGGCATGCCAGTCTCCCTCTTTCAGGTGTTACAGCAACTCTGATCTGCCCAAGCCTCTGCACGTGACTGTGGCCCTATGGCGTCCATGTGTAGCCAGAGCAGGTTGCAGCTCTGCTTTGGCTTTAGCTCACGGAGACAGATGGGCCAACTGAAGCTTGTTTGGTTTTTTTCTATTTTTTTTAAGTGATTAAGTTAATCTGAGCATTATGGCACACGTGAACTCTGTGTCTACTGAACATGTCACAGCAAGTGTGGTGGTATAACTGCCTTTGAAGTACCAGTATGTCTATAGAGCTGTTTCTGGTTGTTTCATTTTGGAAACCAGGACACTGAGGCTCTCAAAAACTAAGACAGACCTCCCCTTTCACACACAGAGGGCAGGTGACTCGAGTAATTCTCAGAGGACATGACTTTCCTGGCATGGCTGGATTACAGAGTAGACACACAGAAGCTGTGTGTGGTTGTGAGAAGCAAAGGGGTTAACAGTGATATTTCCTTACTCAGTCCTTCTGTGTCACTCTGAATGTGTTTTTTATTGCTGGTCTGTCCTGACTTCTGGTGCAGGGAGTCCACCACCACCTGTTCTGCAAAGCCAACAGTGGCATGAAGGACCTAGGATGAAACTCACCCCATGTTTCCGGAAATCCAGGCTCTCCTTTCATTCCTGTTGAACAAACACCACCATCAATAGCTCTTCACCTTCCACACCCTGCCCTCCCCTCCTCCAGCACTTGGCATCATTGCTTTTCAAGACAAATCCTGCTTCACTGGTAAAGGGCTGTGATGTTAAGGGAAGTGTTTAGCTCATCGGCACACACAACAGAGGCACAGAGAAAGCAGGCAGGAGGAGTAACTCAACATACATTCTGCCCTGGCTGCTCCCAGGCCCACCGGAGACCCGCCAGCCCATCAAAGGCACATCTGCACAGAGTGACAAGTGCACGTGGGAACCCAAGTCACAGACTCCTGTAATTACAGCAGTGCTATCCAGCACCTTCAGTCACTGGGAGCAGCTCTCCAGGATACCTAGCAGGCACGTGAGCTGGCTGCCAGGGTGTGGGACACGTTATAGATGCACAAAGAGCAGCAGTCTTGTCTCTCTTAGGCTGTTGGACCCAGCATGATATATATTTTGCCCTAACATCTGATTTGGGGCTGGGAGATCCAAAGGGCAAGACTGACACAAGATGTGTCTCCGTTGGACCTGGCTGCTCTGCCTGCTGCTGGCCAGCCCACAGAGTTGGGTACCAACATTTTGTGCCAGTGCGTCCCATTGGGCTGGAACACGTGGGATGGGAGCAGATGGGTATGGGAAAGAGGCAGAAACGCACCCATGGGACAGCAGGGTCAAAAGCCCCGAGAGGGGAGTGGCTGCTGCTGGCAGAGGGCTTTACTCAGTGGTTTGGGAGCAGCTCCAGTGGCAGCTGGAGCAAATGTGCTGAACTGGCCAACAGATCAGCAGGGCTTGGTCCCCAGCTATTACAAGCCAAGCTCCAGCGGGGGACGCCGCAGTGCAGACCGTGCTCAGCGACGGGTGCCAGTGACCCTCGCATGCAGGATGCACATTGTCCCTCTACCCTATTGCTGGTGCTGGTAGAGAGACATATTCCTCTGGCACTAGCAGCGACTGAGCTTCATCTGAGCCTCCGCCTTTTCCATAGCCCGGGAAGCTCAGAGGTCTGCCCAAATCTGGCTGGTCCCTCAGGCTGGGGCATGTGAAGCCTTGCAGTTTCTGTAGCTGATAGTGCTGGGCAGCAATGTCAGGTGCCCACGCTGGGGGCAGCCCCTGTTCTGAACAGCCGGTTTGGGAGTGGGGCTGCTCCCACCATCCAAACTGGGGCTGTGCCTACGATGGGGCACAAA
This sequence comes from Numenius phaeopus, assembly GCA_030770645.1. Taxonomy (NCBI): domain Eukaryota; kingdom Metazoa; phylum Chordata; class Aves; order Charadriiformes; family Scolopacidae; genus Numenius; species Numenius phaeopus. The sequence goes on from JARKVS010000593.1 coordinate 122,193, forward strand.
TGTCACCAAACAGCCCCATCTAGTGCCTGGTGGGGTACTTTTATTTCTCTACAGTTACTCCCACCTGGTCTGTTGTTCCAGAACAGCAAAGGGTGGAAGTTTAACTAAACCATCTCGCATGACAAATTCACCACAGCATGATTTACCTTTCGGTCCTGGGAAGCCAGGCTCTCCAGCTGCTCCTGCAAGAGACAAGTGGAGAATACTCACCACAAATGACTAAATGCGAGTGAATTAACTGTGGTTCCCCATGTGGGGGGTCCACCCCCTCCATATGTCCCAAATGTACAGGAGAGGCTGTCAAGTGGTACAAAGCCATGGTACTCTACTGAGTGTCCCAGCTGGTGCTGCCAGCTGGTTTTCCCAGCTATTCAGTGCACCAGTGCTCAGTTCCTGAGTGCCACATTGTGCTGGGAACTGGTTTCTTTAGGAGAGACACTTTTCCGATGTCTGCAGCATGCAGATCCCGCTGAAGACCTTAAGCACAGCCATGGAGTGAAAGCCGATTTCTCAGTAGACATCTTCCTCTTTTCAGGGACTCATCCCATTGCAAAGAACCCCCCCCCCACCATTTTCTCCTTGCTTCACCCTGTGCCAGCTGTTTCCTGGTGGTTTGATCCCATCCTTCTGGTCAAGTGGGCCACAATGGCATTGCATACTGAGTCCAGGCCTGGAGGCTGCTGGAAGCGCTCAGCATCGTGTCTCTGCATCAGACCTGTTGGCTGAAGCACCTCAAAGCTCCTCAGAGAGGGGGGGGGCATTTGGGAGGTTTGTCATGGTGGAGGCAGGTTAGGGTAGGACTGGGGAATGCGGAGAGGTCTGATTTCAGTGGAGAACTTCAAGAAGAGTAGTAGTATCTTCCCCTGTGATGTGGTCCCACTCAAGGACCGTATTTCTAGTACTGACCCCATGCAGGATCCCTTCCCCCAAATCCTGCTTTGCCTACGCTACTTCAGGGCTGTTTCTTGGACTATGACCAACTCTGCAGTCCATCTCTGTAGACCCAGTCTCCCAATACATGTTCTGAACTTGGATAGAATTAGAGCTGAATATGTTACGCATTACCTTTTGTACCAGGTGGTCCTGCTTTCCCGGGGAATCCCTGGGCTCCCATTTCTCCTGCAAGGAAAGACTCAGTTTATGCATGCACATTGCAAGCTGACCAGAGGGGAGATGATACAGAAGCCCAAGCAGCTGGGCCTTGGATTTTGCAGAAACAAGGAAGCTGGGTTTTGTTAATTAGATTCAGTCTTGCCACATATTTTGCTCCTTTTCTGCTGTTGAAGCTACATGACACTGCTACTGCCAGTGTGAGTTCTGATTCGCAGTCCATATATGAATTCCTATTTTGCTGCTGTGCATCTGCTCCCTCTGCTAATGGGATTCACCTTCTCTATGATTTGGCTATGAAAACCCTTAAGACCTCCGTCTCCCTTGCTTCCTGGGGTAGGTGGTGCCAGTCCAGTTCCCAAACTGTTCCCCTGTAGACATGCAGGACCATTGCAGCCTCCCTCCTGCCCAGACTCTTCAATAAAGACTCAGAAAATAAATGGATGCTTTTACTGTAGAAGAAACAAATGAGTTATGGTAGCTCACACCCCAGGACCACTTCAGACTTGTGACAGGACTCAGGAAAAAAAGACAACTCTGTGTGATCCCATCCTTCTGGATCTTTAGATGGGGTGTTTTCCACGCCTATTTGACTCTCCAGCTGCTCATAGAAGCCAGTGCCAGGCCAGCCTGCTGCAGCCTCAGCTTGCTTCCCCTACCCAAAACAACAAAGCCATCTCATATCTCAGTGTTTATTGCTGACTTTTGGGGCCTCACCTTTTGTTCCTGGGAGGCCTGGTTCTCCTTTTGGGCCAGAGGCACCTGTGATCCCTGGGCATCCTTGGAGAACGGCGAGCCGGTCAGCATCACTGAGTCCCACTATTCTCACCTCTGAGGAAATTAAAACAGTCTTCATGGAGATTATTAGGGCTCTGAAGTGTCTTATAGAGGAAACCAAACCCTCTGGAGTTGAGGAACAGTGCAAGCAAAAACAATGAGGGTGGGAGTTTGGAGGTGTTGTACAGATTAACAGATGGCATTGAGAATCTCACATATAAGAGGAGCTAGACACTGAATCTCTCTGTCTTCAGGGGAGCTCCGTGGGAGAGCAGGCTGTTATATATGACATTACATGCATGACAAATATAACGTAAAAAAAAAAAGCTGAGAGGTGCCCTGAGGGGGTATTGACAGCAGAGTAAGTGACATTGACGGATCAGTGGACAGTAAAGGTTCTACTAAATTTCCTGACAGCAGGTCAGTTTGAAATTGCCTCTATGGCCTTCTTGAGGAATATAGACAGAAAGCTGTGTTGTGCAGCATCCCCAGGGTGCCTGGCACCCTGAAAGCACTTGACCGATCCTTTGTATTGCTCTGCATCCTTTACTAACTGGGCCAAGGCACCATGAACAAAAAGCCTTAACCAGGATGGAAAACCTTGACTGGGACAGCCAGCTCCTTGAGATCCCACTGGTGAGTGGGGGAGGATGCACATCTTTGGTTGGAGCCAGCAGTTTTGTAAAGTGGCTGCTGAGACTTCAGCCTCCCTCTTGCCCTCCTCCCACTTGCAGCTGAATTAATAAACACACAGAAGGAAAAAATCACATTCTCTCTCTCTCCCTCTCCCCCAAGCTCCTTGTGTTACGGGGGAGATGAAACAGGCTGTCTCAGTGGGATGGCAGTAGGATTTGTGCCCCACTCACCTGGGCAGGTGTCCTGGGCATCACAAGTAGTTGCTGTTAGGCTGAGCAGTGCCAGGAGGGTTGGGGCTGCCCTCCCCATGGCTGGCACCACTCTCCGCTCTCTGTGCAGCTCCCCTCATCCACGTTCCAGGCGCTGTGGTTAGCATTGACCCATCTAAGCCTTTTATATCTAACAAAAAGCCCCAGCATAAGCCCCACCTCCGCGCTTGCCCACTGCCTGCTCTCAGGTCTGGGACTCTGGCTGGGTCTCAAGCTGCTTCCCAGATAAGCCACTTTCCACAAGTCTGATGCGAAAGTTCTTGGCCGCCTGCCCCAGACTGCCTCGCCTCTGATCTCTGCAAATTTTGGATGCCTTTCCCCTACCATGTTGTCTTTCTAGAGGAAATGAAGCAGCAAAATCATAGGTTTAGCTCAGTGCAGACACCTCTCCTCATCCTGCCTGCTGGAGGCCCTTTACAAAGAGCAGAGTTTACAGTGTAGGTTGGGAAACAGGTACTGGGAGACAAAAAGCCCAAGGTCAGCTGAGGTCACTGGCAGAAAGCAGCCGCACAGCCTGGCTGATGCTCCAACGCTCTGCCTGCCAGACAGCTCAGTGCCACTTTGCAACCCTCAAACAGAGGTTTCAGCTTATACATGATCCATGACTGATACAGGGTCAAAACTTCGTATCCAAGCAAGGTTAGGTGGGCAGAGCATGTTTGATTCTTTTTTTTTTTTCCCCTTTTTTTTTTTTTTCCACTTCATTGTAATAGTGAGCAGGATTTCTGTTTTGCTTTGCTGTTGTTGTGCCCTGTACTCTGCTCATTTGTGACAGCATTAGTAGAGGTCCAAAATCATTGAGTTTGACCACCGAGTTTGACTTCAGACACGGAGCCCGTAAAGTTTATAAATTTTAGCAGAGGGCAGAGTTTAAGGTTTTTTCTCCATATTGTTGCATCCCAGTTCAGAGAAGACTGATTTCTTGGAGCCTTTCCCAGCTATCAGGATATCAGAGGCAGAACATATCTCCCTCTCAAGCATTTTCTTCTATAGTGAGCAGAACATCCCAAATTCCAATGATATATGACAGCCTACTTTAAATTTAAGCAAATAGGAGGAGACAGGGGAGAGGTATTTTGTTGCCACTTAAATTCTGTGTCCCTCAAATAGCCCATATATACACACACTCATGTACACATTCTTACACATATTCACATATGCATGCATATAGAATAATAAATCAGTAGATGCTGTGATTATTGTCTTTCCTGAGAACCAATTCTGGCAGGGAAACGCACATGTTGCTTTCCTGCCCCCATCTGAGAAACGTGTAGGGAAATCAGAGGGATCGTGATCAGACTGGCTGCATTCAAGTTTGGGGTCACTCTGTATGAGAAAACGTGTCTCACAAGTGCTGTGCATGCAATTCTTGGGGCAAAACAAGAGCAATTTCTTTCTTCAGCCTTTCAGAAGGAAAGAGAAAAAGGATGAGCAGGTGCCTCTGAGCTTTTAGGGAGGGAGAGGTCTATGTGGAGCAGCTATAGGGTGACTGGAGACTTGTGCACCCCTCTTCTCTTACCTGTACAGCCTGTGCTGCCTGCCTGGGACAGACTTGTTGCTGCCCCATGGGGCAGGTGGAAATAAAGAAGAGCCAGCCCCTTCTCCTTCCCAGTGCCTGTGCTCTGTGCCTGGGAATGCCTGCAATACCTTGTTCCAGCTATTTCAGCTGTTTCCTTTGGTAAATCACTCCAAAAAGCAATGGTAAAACTGCACTTGCAGATTAACCCAGGATTGTTAGAGTCTCTCAAGGGCTCCAGGCCAAGGGTCCTGCCAAAAAAAAAAAAAAAAAAAAAAAAGTAAGAATGAGTTTGCCCAGCTTTTCCCAGTTGCTCCAGTAGCAGAGTGGTCAGCTCTAGGTTGGGCTGAGAATGCATGTTGTGGAGGTAGCTGTGATTTATCTGCCCAGCACTGATGCATCCCCTTAGGTGTTACCAGCTGCAGGTTCCATCCAACATGGGGGACACCTGGAGATGTCACCCCGCTTCCATCTGAGGAGAGCAGCAGTGTCCTTATGGATGCAGCTACTTTTGGGAGCAGGGGGGAAACTGCCAATGAACAAGCTTAGTCCAAAGTAGGTCAGGCCCCCAAGGGTAGATTTTGAAATTGGTCCAGTGATCAATATGTCCTTAATTGCTTTTCCTCATCCCAGGACTCAGTGAAGATTGCAGAGAGCTGATAATTTATGCCATCAGCGATTCCTTATATGTAGATTCTCCCTTGAGCCCTGGGAAACATCCCCTGTGAATCTTGAAAGTCCAGGATCACTTTGGGGATGAAAAAACAAGAATTTTAAGCACACGGGGTGAGTGGGGAGCACCTCTGAACCCTGTGACTTATCACTTCACCTCTAGAGACATAAATACCAAGAGTGATGTCCCCAGGATTTAACTGATCTGCAAATCCCCAAGAAATTAAGTTTAGCAAATCAAAAGGTACAACCAGATGACAGAAGAGGTTTAAAAACATTCATGTGAGAGCATCATAACTATGTGAAACAGGGAATTTAGCACTGGTTAATGCAAAATTGTAAGTGAAATTCTGGGTCATGGTGGGGTCCTGGTGCATTGCTGCCACCAGGATGCTAGAGATTTGCGGGGAGCATAGGGGAAGCTGAAAAATCTGTAAATACCTAAAACAAGCAGCAAGCCACAGTCACTGCACTCCTCCACTCTGTGCTAACCTAAGGAGGTTGCCACACAACTCCTAAAGCTGCAAGAAGGGTGGACAGTTGGCACAGGGGTAAACTCCAGCTCCCCTGGCCTCTGACAACTGGCTGCAGCCGTTACCAACCCAGCCCACCACTATGACCTCTCCTGGCCTTACGCTGGACCTTTTACAGAGCACTTCAGCAAGGGAAAAGCATTCATTTTCCTCTATGGCCCAATGTTATATAGGGAAGCCCACCTGGAAATAGACATACATTACCAGAAACAAAGAATTTTGCCCCTGTATTAAAAGTCTATCCTGCCCTGACTGGCTCAGCCCGTTAATCCCACTGGATTTCACAGGGCAAGGATTTAAGCAGCTGTGCTTAGGAGAAAGAAAGGAAAAAAAGGGGAAGGAGAAGGGGAAGGGAAAAGGAAGGGGAAGGGGAAGG
>JARKVS010000593.1:128091-139915 GCA_030770645.1 Numenius phaeopus
AAAAGGAAGGGGAAGGGGAAGGGAAAAGGAAAGGGAAGGGGAAAAGGAGAAGGAGAAGGAAAATGAAGGGAAGGCAAGGCAGGGGAAGAAGGCCAGGGCAGAGTAAGGGCAAAGCAAGGCAGGAAAGGAAAGGCAAAGCAAGGAAAGTAAGGCAAGGAAAGGCAATGTAGGGCAAGGCAAGGCAAGGAGAGGCAAAACAAGGCAAGTCAAGGCAGGGCCAAGAAGGGTAGGGCAAGGAGAGTCAAGGAAATGCAAGCCAGGGCAAGGCAGGGCTGAGCAGGGGAAGGCCAGGCAAGGTAAAACAGGGAGAGGGGGCAAGACAAGACAAGGCAAGGCAGAGCACGGCAAGGGCAAGCTAGGGTAAAGCAAGGCAAGGGAAGGCAAGGCGAGCCAAGGAAAGAAAACACAGGGGAGGACAAGGCAAGACAGGGCAGTTGAATGCAGGGCAGATCAATGTAGGGCAGGACAAGGGAAAGCAAGGCAATGGATAGCAAGCAGGAAAGGCAGGCAGGGCAGGGCAAGTCAGGGCTTGTCGTGGTGTTACCTGAAACAAAAGCTCTCAAAAGGAGAAGCAGTTTAGAGAGGAGATATTGCTTTATTCAACATCAGGTGCTAGGTGAAAATCCACAAATGTAGCACACCTTACCAGGGACATTCACCCATTATTTATACACAAAAGATTCTCATTATTTGGCCTACCTAATCTATAACTCCAGCTGGGCAGAAATATTCAGTAGGATGATGGAATAGCCCTTTTGCACATGCATATTAAATTTTGCAGCATCTGCAAAACACTTCTGCGCAGGCATGAGCTCCTCGGTGGTCATTTGGGTAAGGATACTCTTCCTCACATTATCCTTTTAAGGTATTGAGTCATCTCAGGACAGTAGACATTTACTGTAAGTTTGCCAACTTCTTGAGGATGATAAGGATGTTCCTTGAAGTAGCCCCAGCTCTGTCTTAATTAGTAGAGGAGTACATTCTTTGACATAGGAGAGAACCTTGGGGTGATTAACTCCTTCTTGCTATCCCATCCTTATCACTATCACCTCGGTGACCAACTATTTTCTCACACAGTAAGAAGCTCAGCAATTAACTCATTTTACTTAGCATATGGTTATAAACAAAGCAGAAGCCTGTCTTTGGTAACAATGGCAATGCAGGGCAGGCCAAGGCAGAACAAGGCAAGGCACAGCAGGGTAAGCAAGGTGAGGCAAGGAAACGCAAAGGCAAGGCAAGGCAGGTTAAGGCAAGGCAAGGCAAGGAACAGCTACCACTTGCCTCATGAGCAACTTCTAACCCTCCAAGTCCCTGTGATCTCGATCGATCAGTGAAGCGGTGGAGAGAGGGGCTTGCTCTGCAGTTTTTCTGCCTCCCATCAACAGAGGCCTCTTAGACTGTCTGTGTTTAGTCTGCCTGGGTGCACCTGGCAGCATACGAAGGTTCTGGTTTCATGTGCAGTCTATGCACATGTTGGAAACCCAGCCATGAGACTCGCTGCACAGGCACAGCATCCAGTCATAAGAACTGTCTTATGACATAGCACAGCCTACATCTGTGCTAAAATACGGACAAAACCTCTGTGCCTCCAAGTAGCTACCTTTTCTTTGGCACCCTTTCTTTGTAAAGCATTTAGATGTTTGCAGATGAAAATAGCAATGGTATGAGATGCCAACCCTCTACCATGCTACATGGTAATTATTCTGTCCTTTTAGAACTGGAGGCATAAAACTTCCAGGAGGGAAACATTTTTACAAAACCTGATAGTAGACTTTGGCATGTGTGGCTGTGTGCTGTCCCCGTTTTTCTCCCTTTCCCTTCCTCCCCCCTTCCCCCAGCTCCTGCTCGGGCCATACTCATCATGGCCATCACACTATCAGTTGTGGTAAGTTGAACCTGGACTTTGGGTGATGGCTGGCAACACAGCCAAAACACTGTCTGCAGTGGGGACCTAGATATCTTGTTCCCATGAGAATACGACTATATGTCAATTATCTCACTCTATAAATAGTGGACAGCCCAAGAGCCCTTTGAGCTCTCCTGCATGTTAGTGGCTGCATGCCAGGATGTCCCCTTGAGCGAGGACACGTGCTTAAATTTCTACTCCTCGAGGCTGAGAGATTCCTTGCTGTGACAGATTCTCGGTAAGTGACTAATAGCATGCTAAACTTTGAACTCTTAGTTAAGTAATATAAAGGATTGCTTGTGCATATATAATCCTTTAGACATAAACCGTTGACCAAGTCTGGGACCAGGATTGGATCCAGCCGTACCTGGACTCCTCTCTGAGAAGGAGTTTAGAAAGCCAGGGGGTCCTTTCTGAACCTCGTGACTCAACGGGAGGGTCTCCCTGACAGCTTGTCTGACCCTGTCCTCTGTGCAGTAAATAACCAAGTGTACCTTGCCGTCGAATCTTGTAAAACACTGTTCCATTTACTACTAATTTTGTTAAATCACTCTTCCACCTTAATAAATATTTCACTGCTTCTCTCTTATGAGTGAAGTTAATCACTCCGCCCATGGTCTCATCAGCAAGGTGAGGATGCTACCAGTCATCACAGTAAGAGAGGCTGGTGCTGGTGTCTGGCTGGGTGATGGGAGATTTTAGATGGAAGCGGGAAAAAGCGGCACTAAAGCCAATATTCATGTGAAGAAAGAGCCTCTTTTTATGGTCAGCTTTCCTTTTCATGTCCCTTACAGATTTCTCTTTGATTGCTCTGTTGTCTTCTGTATAGGCTCTTAGACACAGGGGAGTGACTTTTAACAGTGCATCAGCCTTAAATTCTGGTCTTTAATTCTAGTTCTGCTATTTACTGGCAAGTCTCTAGCAGGAGCAAACAAAATTTTGTTGCTCTTGACTTTTCTGCAATGGCAGAAATGCCCAGTGATGCTAACAATGCTGCTTGGTACTGAATGTTTCTCCTTCATGGTCTTAGTCCACAGCACCAAACTGTAAAGCACGTGGTTATTAATCCATTGGCATCAAGTCTGGTGCCTTTCTGTCTGGAAATGAGATGTAAAGCTCAGACTGTGCACTAGACCAGACTCAAACATATCCCAGGAGTTAATTGTCTAGTTTTCTAGAGCTTTTCCCAGCTTTCCAAAAGACACAGGTGAGTGGTCTGATGTAGTTGTTAGTCAGAAAGACCAGCTAGGAAGTGCAGAGATATCCATTGGCTCACTTGATTATTCCCATTATCCAGAAGAGTGAAATAAATTTAACCTTTCAAGAAATCTTCATACTGAAAGAGCCATTTTATCTAGTTCTACCTTTGGTCATATAAACACCTTCCAAATGAGCTAAACTAGTCCAAAAAAACGTAACAAGCCATCTCTTCTATCCACCCCCATAAAACCCTATGTGGCTGCTGGATAAGACTGCAGAAAACATTTTACATGGAGAGCTAGCTATAAGGAGATTGCTATACCAGCTGTAATTGTTTGAAACAAAGAAATCTCGGCATTTCAGAGCTATTTTAATTTCTAAGATTGATTAGCAATGAAAAGCAGCTTACACAAGCTATGCAGATATTCTCAAATTTTCCATTCATTATTCTTTTTCTCCCTGCTTTGTCCTGTACTGGCTTTATGATGGAACTGTTGGTTAATAGGGATCAGTGAGCAATCACATTTCCAAATGGCTCACATTCTAAGGGTGAGAAAGAATAGTGCTACACTGATACAGAAATGGGAGATGAGGCGGAAAAAAATAGCTGGATCTGGATCAGCTCCTGCTGTGCTATGCTGGTGGAATTTCATTTCGGTCTGTTTGTAGGAGTAATAGTATCCTTTGTCTGTCTCCCGGATTACACCATCTGCAAATGCCTCATTTTGTCCATGCTGATACACCCTATTTAAACTGGTATTCGGGGAGTCACTGAACCACCAAGCACCTTTGTAGGTTGTTGCACACTGACTTGCATCAAGATCTTGCTCTCAGTCTTGATTTGAAAATAGCTATGTACTGCAGACTGGCAGAGTTGGCAAGAACCTCAGCGGCAGCAAGGGTAAATTCTGTGGCTCAGCACTAGATTGAGGCAGACAGCGGGATTCCTGGAGCCAGGGAAACCTGTGGAAGAGCCGAGAGCCTTGCCAGGAGCCAGCAGCTGTCACGAGCGAGGTTGATGTGGCTTGGGCATTGCTGGGAGCAACTGCAGGAGATTGAAATAGTCCCTGGCTGCAATTTGTTTAGCATTAAGGTTTTCTTTTTCCTCTACTTTTTGTTATGGAAGCTGCTGTTGTTTAGCAACAGCCCTGCTGAATACCTCACCCTGGGGACTGGTGGTGGAAACGCAAACATCACGAGACATTCTCCAGCTCTCTGGTCCTATTCAGTGCTCAGAAATCACCAAAAGAGGTGGTCTACAGCAGCATGAATAACAAAAAACTGAGAAATTAATCCCTTGAGATAGTCTAAATAAGTGTATGGCAGCATCTCTTAATAGCATGGTACAAGACCTCTCACTGGAGAATATGCTCTCTAGGAGCTGCAGCTAAGCAGAGGAATGCCAATGAAGCACCTTTTGGGATGAGTTTGGGAGCATCAATAAGATTTAGCTTTCCTTTGCTCCAGGCTCAAACGTCCAGCTTGTGAGCCCATGCAACAAGCTACACGCTGCTTTGTAGCTAGAGGACGTGTGCTTTCCATTTGGAACAACTGGGTTTCTTCTTTAAAATTAGGATTTTAAAAGTTATGTCTTTTACTGGAGAAAGCTTTGCATGTGGGTATTTTCTGAAAGATTGCAAAGGGCCTGAAACCAAAATAGCAATTATCTGCTAGAGGAGTTAACCCTGCAAGCCCTGTGCACTTTAAAGTGTCCAAAGGAAGGCTATTTGCTTTATCCTAGCTCCATTTCAGCATAAGGTAATAATGCAGTATTCAATAGAAATGTTAATTGCATTTATCTGAGCAAAACTGGCTTTTTGATATACCAGCTCCCCCTGTTTTACAGGATTTAAGCTCCTTGCTTAGTTTGTGTCATAGGAAGCATCCTTAAGTTCAATGGTACAAGACCTGAGTAAGGATTCAGGATGAATGAATTATAGTGTCAGCATTTGGCTAAAAGACAGTACAGTTTTACAGGAACTTTGCTTGTCTTGGCTTTATAGGGTTTCCCAGTGTCATGAAACGTGGAGGGAACATCTATTACCTCCCTGCAGTACCTAAATGGCAACTTCAAAGCAGGAGCTTGCAATTTTTATTCTATTCACTCCAATTCCTCCTCAGAACACTCTCTCTAACCACCAAAATCTTCTCCTGACAGCCCCTACAATTTCCCACCAGCACTCCCGTCTCCAAATCCTCCTTGCAATGTCGCTAATTCTTCTTGTACCCAAACCCCTCTACAGTTCATACAGCAACCTTCCCAAGCCCTCTACCTGTTTTTATGGTTTCCTTGAATGCAGTGGTTGTTTGGGTCTACCTCCTATTTTCACAAACCAGCTTTAACTCTTAAGGGATGGGGAAACAGAAAAACTGACAAGGGGTCAAGCAGACACATAGATGGCAGGCTGGTGTTAGCTTTGTTTCCTTTAAGAGACCGAAATAGCAAATCTTGAACAGTACAGAGATGTGGTCATAACATTCACTTTGCATGGGATAACTCCCATGGGATAACAGGGGAGGGAAAGTAAAAAAGACCAAATCATCTGCTGGTATAACAGGCATCTGAAGAACTGCCAGTGCCATTTTAAATACTTATCTGAACTGATATTGCATGCAGGCTACCTGCCTTAGCTTTGTGACTGGAAGGTCAAGATATTGTTGTGAAGATAAAAGAGAAAAGGAAGATGTTAGAACCAGAGTCATATAAGACAGACTGATAGAAGTGTATATTACACGAGTGACTACACTGGGAGCGCCTTAACTTGTCCCTCAGGTGGTTGTACAATATGTTACTTTTAATTCCACAAACATCTGTACTTTCTCCTGCCTCTTTCAGGGCACAAAGTGAACAGTGCTCGGACTCTTGTATTTTGTCTCATCTTCTATGCTTAATGCAGGGTACTAGATCATTTGTGCTGCAAATTATTCCCTGAATCCAGCATTATTGATTTCTTCACCTTCTTTTCCATTAAAGACTTAATTACGAGCTCTGTGAGCTTCAGACATGTTAAATAATTAACCTTCATAAGATCTCTGTGAGATCACAGGCTGTGTTAGAACTCAAGGCTCAGGGAGATTACACCAGTCAATGGTACTCACTGCTTTTGAATGCCTCATTTGGAGTTACTTGATTTGACCTCAGCAAATGAGAATATTTTATGTGCAGCCTTCTCCAGCATATAGCTCTGAGCATGCATGAGTTCCACAGGTGGACTTCCCAGGTGCATCCACTAATAAGCCAATGTAGAAAATCTGGGTAGATAACTGAGCACTGCAAGGTGGAAAGAATTGAATATTAGGTTGTCTGGCAGAATGAAAAGAAAATTGTCATGGATAGACTTGAAAGAAGTATCTGTTATCTCCATCCTGGCTCTTTTCCTACTGCCTTACTTGAACAGCTTTCACCTTTCTGAGAAGATCTTTTCAAGGTTAATTCTCAGCAATTGCTAAATCCAGGTGTCATTTCAAAACTAACAAGGAAAAACATCCATTACAATTGGCAATTCCTAGGCCTGAAAAAATGTTTTTTTAAAAACCTTTTCCTTTGGAGGATGGGAGTGGGTTAAGGAAGAAAAGAGATTTGCCGCAAAGCCATTCTCAGTCACTGCTAGTAAAAGTTAGTGCATTTTTATAATTAGCTGCTTTCAGTAAGAAAAAGATCTCTGTATATACTCCATTTCAAATGGAGAGGATCAGTCACAGCTTGTGCAGTCCTTCCTGTGGAACCGGCCTTAGCATTACCTGCTCTTAGGATGCAGCTTCTGATCTCTCTGGGCAAACCTGTCCCAGGTATGCAGCCTGGCATGCTGCAAATTTTATCAAAGAAGTTATATTCCCTTCAGCTGCTTTTAAATGCTTCATTTTTTATTTTTTTTTTTCAGCTGCCATCACGGGGTCATTGCCTGCTCTTAATTCACACCTTGCTACTGAATCTGTTCTTCTAAGGCTGCCAGGAAGGTTATTTAATTTCATTTAGATTATCTATTCAAATACTAATGAACTGACTCCAACCTGGGAAACATGACAAGCATCGCATCAACCATCATCTTGCTTTTGTTCCTTTTCCTTCACAAGGGAACATGGAGAAATGTCTTCTGCTAGAAACAGCCCCACACTGAGAGTTGCCAGTGGTGATGGCAGGTAAGAAAGATGGGAAGCTGCAAAACTTCTTTTCCTTCCATCTGCCTGCTGAAACTTGCACAGAGGGTGTGATACATGGCCTGGCAGCCAGAAGCCACCAAGACTTGGAGACGGAACACTTCATACAGATGATGTCAAAGGACATTGAGGTGCTGGAGCAGGTCCAGAGAAAGGCAACGAAGCTGGTGAGGGGTCTGGAGAACACATCTCATGAGGAGAGGCTGAGGGAGCTGGGGGTGTTCAGCCTGGAGAAAAGGAGGCTGAAGGGAGACCTTCTCGCTCTCTACAACTCCCTGAAAGGAGGTCATAGAGAGGTGGGGGTTGGTCTCTTCTCCCAACTCACAGGCGATGGCACAAGAGGAAATGGCCTCAAGTTGCACCAGGGGAGGTTCAGATTGGATATTAGGAAAAATGTTTACACGGAAAGGGTTATTAAGCCTTGGAACGGGCTGCTCAGGGAAGTGGTTGAGGCACCATCCCTGGAGGTATTTAAGAGATGGGTTGACATAGTGCTTAGAGACATGGTTTAGTGATGTTTTTTTATCAGAGTTAGGTTGAGGGTTGGACTAGATGATCTTAAAGGTCCCTTCCAACCTAGACAATTCTATGATTCGATGATGTGGGGATGGAAGAGTGTGAGACATTGCCAGCCAGGTACCACTTTATTTACAAAATAACGGGGAGAAAGGTAAATTTCCTTGCGGTTGCAGTTTTTCTGATGGGACTGGCAAGTGGGTTCAGTGAGTCTGAGGTAAAAGTCCCCGCTGAGGCCCTCTGCCCATCTTCCCGAGGTCTTCCCAAGGTTCCCAAGGGATCTTTGTCTGAAAAACAACTGCATTTCCGCTAGAGCCTCCTCTGGGTCTACGGTATTGGTGATGCTTCATTTTTGCAAGCAGCTCTCCTGTCTGCCCAGTGATAGTCAGGGAAGGTGAGTTTAGTCGCTCTCCCTTTCTCATGGTCTGGATAGCCACTTTGCCCTGCAAACCAATCCTGACAGTTCAGACAGAAGGAAGTAAAGGAGGGTTTCAGAACTGCATAGGGCATCACAGGGTGTCGCAGTCTGTCCTAAAACCAGCTCTGCTCTCAAACACTTGACGTTCCAGGTGCCCTGCAAGTAAGGAGAGAGCAATCCTCCTTTTCCAGCTTACTCATGATCTGTACTTGAGATCTTCTGTAGCCAGAGATATAAGCAAAGATGTTGATTTAGTCTCCGAAATCAATTGTTTGTTGTGCACTCAGAGCTGCTGTACCTCATACATACCCAAGAGTGCAAGCATTAGCTGGTCCTTCAGAGGCAGGGAGCTCTACAGATGAAAGAGACTGTCTGGGAAAGAATGACATGAGTACAAGGAGGCCTAGACAGAAACTTCAGGAGAGTCAAACTAGAGACATTCTGGTGAACCTGGGTGGCACAGTGCTATGAACTGCTGCTGCCTGGTCCCCTGTGCTTGTCCTAGGCAGCTCTTGGCACCCTTCCCACATTCCCACATAACTTCTGACTTGTAGAAGGCTGTCAGAAGGCTAGGGAATGGTTGTTGGCTGGAGATACTAACATATAAATTATCTCTCTCTTGAGGAAGGAGTTCTTTAACGAATGCAGACCTGGACCTGCTGATTAGCAAAGAGACAGCGACCTTACAAAGCTGGAGTACTACAAGCAGAGGGTGCAGTGTCAACACCGGTTGCTTGCCCTGAGGAGCATTAAGTGATGTTTTAACCCCAATTAATCAAAAGTGCTGTTTGCCCCCAGGAGCATTTTGAACTTTGATATCATTTTCCTTTGAGCTCTGTGCTGTGCTGTATTTGTTGCATACACCCGGTATCAGTCTCCAAGGATTGGGGACGATCCTGCTGCCTGAAAGAGTGGAAGAAACATTTCAGAACTGAAAGTTGTTTCAGAGTTCATGGATCAACTGAAAACCAGACTGGATTTGTTCAGCCCCTGTGCTGATAACAGTTGTTACAAAAAAAAAAAAAAAATTCAAAGTAAACCAACTACCTATTTCAGGTTGTTGCTCACTGGAAAATTACTGTTACAGTAAGCACTGATATTACTGATTATTAGAATGAAATAAAAGAGAAATACAGGCATGTTGCATCCTGCCTAGAACAACTGAATTTTTTGAGGGCCCAGGAGGTTTTATAAAATGTTGATATTGATCAAAATGCAAGCTATTAATTTGGCTTGACACTTTACACATCTCCCAGGTATTTTGTGATGAAAGTGTCAACTACTTTTACACTTTTTTTCCCACAGAATTTGTAAAAAATAAGTTACTACAGAATGAATTGTCTTATTTGTACAGCATGTTGACCCCAGAAGTGCCAGGGGTAAGCTTTAAAGCTTCCCTTAGGAGGACAGGGTTCAGTCTCACCTCTCCCACCGCCCTGGCTAATGCAGTTGACACCATACCAACAGGTCACTTCTACTGGTTGTACTTGATGTCACCCCAACGCTAGAAAGAGCGTTTCTCTCTTAGCTGGTGGGCAGGGTTATCCCAGGTGGGACCCTCAACAGGCAGAGGGATTCTTCTTTTCCCTCTTGGTGTCCTTCTGTACTTCCCATCGAGCACTCACTGCTCCATCTACTGCCCCAATTTCAAAAGAACAGAGCCCAGCTGAATTTTATCAGAGGCTTGATCTTCTCTGTGTATATGGGGAGTATTTTGCAAATGTGATAAATATGACTTTGATTTATCATGGTAGCTTGTGCCAAGTCAGTATCTCTTTTTGACAAGGCAAATGACTTCCTGGAAAAGGGAGATGCAGTATCTCTAATGTCTCTGGAATTCAGTAAAAGATTTGGTGCAGGGCAACAGAAAAAAAATATATCTCCCAGTTAAAGTGCACATTTTTACAAAAATGCTGCAAGTGATGGAAATGGGGAGGGGGTGAAGAACTGAAGAAATCAAAGTAAAAAATATCAGTGTTCAAAGGGGTTCTATATAGATGACTAGAGGTGATTAGTGAACTCCCCTGAGGATCAAGTGTGGGACTGATTTTGCCTAACATTTTCATTTTCAGTCTCAAAACTAAAAGAGGACCTCACCCAGAACTGTGTGTAGTATTTTCATCAGGCAAGAGGAACTCAAAGGGGAAGAGGAAACACAAGAGAAAACATATGAAAGCCATTTATAATTCTGGCTAGACAGTGAGATTATTGCTTTTTAAAAAGGAATAATGATGCAAAAGATCTAACTGCTTTTACAATGCAACATGAAGTTCTCCAGTTCATGAAAGACTGGAAAGAAGGGAACTGCTGGAGAGAGTCCAGTGGAGGCTACGAAGATGATCAAGGGACTGGAGCATCTCTGTGCTGAGGAAAGGCTGAGAGCCCTGGGGCTGCTCAGCTGCAGAAGAGCAGAGGGGATCTCATCGATGCTGAGCAATAGCTAAAGGGTGGGTGTTAAGAGGATGGGGCCAGACTCTTTTCAGTGGTGCCCAGCAACAGGGCAAGAGGCAACAGGCACAAACTGGAACATGGGAAATTCTGTCTGAACATGAGGAAAAACTTCTTTCCTGTGAGGGTGGCAGAGCCCTGGAACAGGCTGCCCAGAGAAGGTATAGAGTCTCCTTCTCTGGAGAGGTTCAAACCCCGCCTGGACACGTTCCTGTCCATCCTGCTCTGGGTGACCCTGCTTTGGCAGGGGTTTGGACTAGAGGATCTCCAAAGTCCCTTACAACCCCTGCCAGCCTGTGATTCTGAACAATGTAGTAAAAAAAAAAAAAAAAACATGATGAAATTGCAGCAGGTCTCTTCCAGTCCTGCAGTTTTCTGTCAACAACAAATTATCCCTAATTTCATTCTAGTAAGCTATAACTTCCCATTACAACTTACAGTAGAAACCACTCCATGTTTCTTGAAGAGAAATACTCCATATTTTTTTGAGAATGTGTGATCTAAAATTCATACCAGATGATATGCTCAGCCGAAGTTAGCAGATGATGAGTGAGCGCGTTTCCACTTGTAAACGTCTGAAGCAGATAGTTACTGTTTGGTATCTTCCACACCCTGGCACTACCTGTGCAGTCTAATGCTTTCGAATTGCAATGTAATTCTGACAGGTGGAATTCTGGAAATTAAACCAGAAACTGTTAAGTTTTTCATAAACAACAACAACAACAACAAAAAAGGAATTACAAAAGCAGGCCTAAAGTCTTTACAGCTAAGCGACTTTTGTTTAAGCCCATTTCATGGGTTTAGTGCTCAGTGGTGATTAAGGAAAAACTCCCATTTGTTTGGCCATGAATTGACTTAACTGCAGATAGACTGATAAGACTGCGCTTTCATAGTGATAAAAGGGAGGCTTAAACTGATTAGTTGGCTTCTCTAATACTGCTGGAAAATATGGTACTTGGAGGGTTTGGGTTGAATACAGTTTTTTTTCACACAGAGAACCCACAGTGACCTTACAGTGGCTGGGCTCCAGTCCTGGCCGGAGGCTGCTGCTCCGCTGCCTGGTGACCCGGGCTGACATCCCTTCCGAGTATTTCGGTGGCTGCTGTTTGTTCTAAAATAACAATCTGTCCCGCTCTAGCTGGCCCGGAGCTCATCAATCGATCGGGAAAATCCTGTGG
>JARKVS010000593.1:140315-152364 GCA_030770645.1 Numenius phaeopus
TGAAATTTGATTTGATAAGGTTTTCTTCACTGAAGAGAGAGGGGGTTATGGACAACCTTTTGACTTAGCATCTGCCACTTTCATGCAATCTAACACTATGTTTACCCATGATGTGAAATTTTGACAGTGCTTTCTACTGAAGGGTAAGGTGGCGGTTTTAGAGTACCAGTCGTATTTGTCTTCTAAGCAAGTGGAATTTCACTGAATTTCACTGAATTTTTTTTAGAGTTGGAAGGGACCGTATAGATCATCTAGTCCAACTCCCCTGCTGAAGCAGGATTGCTTAGAGAATGCTACTCAGGGCTGCATCCAGGCGGGTCTTGAAAATCTCCAAAGAAGGGGACTCCACACCCTCCCTGGGCAGCCTGTTCCAGGGCTCTGGCACCCTCACCGTGAAGAAATTCTTCCTCATATTCGAGTGGAACCTCCTATGTTCCAACTTGTGCCCGTTGCCCCTTGTCCTGTCACTGGGAACCACTGGAATAATCCAGTCACTTCACCTGCATCTGACAATCGAGTCTGTGGTTCTGCTGATTTCCCTTCTGTTTTGAATGCAGAATGCTAAGTGTGTATTGGCGTACGGGTCTTTATGAAAGCTGTTGAACGATTGAAGAGGTGTTGGTATAGCCTGCATCATTTAGCAATGGATCCAGGGATATGAACGCTGAGATAATCTGCTGAAGCAGTGTGAGCTAGTGATTGCTACATGGGGGAAGAGCTTCTACAGAAATTGGTAAAATCCTGTCTGGGTTTTGAAGCCCGTGACTAATATGAAGTTGAGACTGTGCCCAGTCTTTAAGCGTTAAACAGATTCATCCTCTTCGTGTATCAGTTTCCTGCACCTTGGTAGTCCTGCTCTATTGCAGTAAGGAGGCGATTTCGCTTATTTCTGTCCTGTCAGTTGTATCATTCTTGTTTTGTCCTCTTTTGTGGATTACAGAAATATGTTGGACAGTTCTACATGGACCAACGCCATGGGAAAGGGATTTGCTACTGGCCTGATGGTTCCAAATTCACAGGAGCTCTTTATCTTGGCCATGTAGAAGGCTATGGGACCCTGGAATGGAAGGACGGCAGAAAATTTCAGGTAACTGGAAAAATGCTGTTCTAATACTGTGATTTCCTTGCCTTTCAAAGTCAGCATAAGTACATGAAAATTTGAGTGTGGGTTTTTTTCAAGCAGCTCCCTTAGTGTTCTGGTTCTTTAGAGGAAATTCATCATGCTTGATCTCAGTGAGTTAGGACTCTCTTTTCAACAGCTTAGCTTCTGCTGTACTCAACTTTTGCATGGGAAGTACTGAAGGAGGTGATCATATAATCGTCAAGTCATTTAGGTTGGAAAAGACCCTTAAGATATTGAGTCCAACTGTAAATGTAACGCTGCCAAATCCACCACTAAACCATGTCCTTCAGCACCATGTCTACATGTTTTTTAAATACCTCCAGGGATGGTGACTCAACCACTTCCCTGGGCAGCCTGTTGAACAACCCTTTTGGTGAAGAAATTTTTCCTAGTGTCCAATCTAAACCTCCCCTCATGCAACTTGAGGCCATTTCCTCTCATCCTATCACTTGTTAGTTGGGAGAAGAGACTGACCCCCACCTCACTACAGCTTCCTTTCCCGTCATTGTAGTGAGCGATGAGCCTTCTCCCCTCAACCTCCTTTTCTCCAAACTAAACAATCTTCAGTTCCCTCAGCTGCTCCTCATAAGACTTGTGCTCCAGACCCCTCACCAGCTTCATTGCTCTTCTTTGGATATGCTTCACCACCTCAGTGTTTTTCTTGTGTGGGGCGCAAAACTGCACACAGTATTCGACGTGTGTCCTCACCAGTGGGGGATGGTCACTGCCTCAGTCCTGCTGGCCACACTATTCCTGATACAGGCCAGGGTGCTGTTTGCCTTCTTGGCCATCTGGGCACACTGCTGGCTCATGTTCAGCCGGCTGTCGACCAACAGCCAGGCAGCTCCAGCCACTCTTCCCCAAGCCTGTAGCGTTGCATGGGCTTGTTGTGACCCAAGTGTAGGACCTGGCACTTGGCCTTGTTGAACCTCATCCCATTGGCCTCAGTCCATCGATCCAGCCTGTCCAGATCCCTCTGTAGAGTCTTTTTGCCCTCAAGCAGGTTAACACTCCCACCTAACTTGGTGTCCTCTACAAACTTACTGAGGGTGCGCTCAATCCCCTCCTCAAGATCGTTGATAAAGATATTAAAGAGAACCGGCCCCAATACTGAGCCTGGGGGTCACCACTTGTGACCGGCCACCAACTGGATTTAATTCCATGCACCACCACTCTTTGGGCCCGGCCTCCAGCCAGTTTTTTACCCTGTGAAGTGTATGTCCATCCAAGCCATAAGTAGCCAATTTCTCCAGGAGAATGCTGTGGGAAATGGCATCAAAGGCTTTACTAAAGTTGAAGTACACAACCTTTCCTTCATCCATTAAGCAGGTCACCTTGTCATAGAAGGAGATCAGGTTTGTCAAGTAGGACCTGCCTTTCGTAAACCCATGGTGATGTGGCCTGATCACCTGGTTGTCCTGTACGTGCCATGTGATGGCACTCAAGGTGATCTGCTCCATAATCTTCCCTGGCACCAAGGTCAGACTGATGGGCCTGTAGTTACCCGGATCCTCCTTCCAGCCCTGTGATGTGATACAATCTGTTCAGAACTAAAAAACTAATACCTGGAAAATTTTCCTATTCTGGTATCTAACATATAAGATTTCAGTATTTATTCTCCTTCTTTGATGAAGAGCTTGTTAGTACTGTCAAAAGGCATATAGGATGCCAGCAATATGAAACTGGAAAAATATCACATTTTAAGAAACTGTGAAGATAGACAGCAGTATCAAGTGTCTAGGTAGCTAGTTGTCTGTTTTGCATCATTTTCAGGCCTGATGTTGCTAGTAGAAGCTGGAAATCTTGTTTTCTAAGAGCTGCTTTGTTTTCTTAGAAGGTATATCTGAAAAGTCCCAGGCATAGGTGAACACCGCCCACCCATTCCTGCTGATCCCTAGAGAGCTCTGCAACTCGTCAAATAGCCTAAAACAACATAACAGTCTGCATTGAGGAGGTGATCAACAGGAACATAGCATTCTTGCTGCGTGTTGATCATGTGGCACTAATTACAGATTTAGGAGAACTTTGAGTATATGATGGATAATCTAAAGCTCAGGGGGAAATAGAGAAGCTTCAGATCATAATCATACTCAGAATTTTATTCTTGCCAGTTGGTAGCGCTTTCCTCCTGCTCCTTTATCTTTGTAGCTAAGCATCTCAATGTGAAGTTGCTAATTTTTGCTGCAAATAGCTGTTTTGAGGTTGTGATAGCTTAGTGTGAACCTCTCTTGAACCATATGGGTGATCCAGATATGCACGAGTCTGCGTAAGTTTGGTAATGCTCATGCCTTACCTACCATAGTGTCATGGCCAAACTGTGATACCCTTATAGGAAGACTAAAACTCCTGTCCCGTAGTGCTTTATTTGCTACTGAGACTCATCTGTTGGCACGTCTTGTGGTACTTGCAAGGCTGTAGATATCCTAAATTTAGTTAGCATTGTAAGAAAGGAAATAACTGTCATTTCCAGATTGTGTGTCTGTGCAGATGTGTGTCAGATGTGTTTGTTTTGATTAGGTTGAAAAAGCTAACCAAAAATCTGTCCTGGCCTGAAAGGCAGCAGCCTGGCTAATAAATCTAAAATCGGTCACAGAATAAAATTAAAAAGAAAATCTTGCTCAGGGTCTAAGACCATCAGGAATTTTCATCCAAACATTACATCCCACTGTAGTTAAATTTAGGGCCTTCCACTGTTCCTATGCTGGAAGACTTGTGTTTGCTATTAAATGGACCGAAGTGAATGTGAAGGCTTTGCTGTTCAGATTGGCTTCAGCAGTTATTGCTCTGTCGATAAGAAGTGGACCAGTAAGGCCAGAAGCAGCCTAATTAGTTTAAATAGAAACCTGACTGTAATTGTACAACTTGTTTGGTCTCTGACTGATACTAATGAGTTTACTTGTTTCTTAAGGGGCTGTACAAATCTGATGAGCGATTTGGACCAGGGATTGAGAGCTATCCAGATGGCTGTCAGGACGTTGGTTTGTGGCTCAGGAATCATCTAATTAAACTATGTACTGAAGTACCTGGTTATTTTTCTCTCATGGATTATCCAGCACACTGCAGATACATTGATGACAACTCTCAAAAGAAGTATATTTCAGTTGAGGAAGACCCATTTCTCCGTAGCTATAAACATCTCCCTTTTGATGATAAGGATATTTTTCCGGAAGGAGTCTTTGCATATTCTCATAACACAGATCATCTTACTTTGACACGCTCCTTCCTGGAAGAGTGTGATGCTTGGTACTTTCAGAACACCCCAAAGCTGCCTGAGGAAGACCCTTGGCCTGTTGCAAATGTAACCCCTCTACTTGTTAGAATGCAGACACATGTTTATAAGCACAGGTAACTGCTGATAATTTGTTTATTAAGTATGGATTTTTGGAAATTATTATCCATGAGTGTTCATTATTTTCAAAGTTACATTGCAGGATAAAAGCTGCATTCCAGATTGTTTTTATGGCCTTGAGATTACAAGTTGCCAATGAGGATTGGCAGAAAAAGAAAAAAAACAACATATCTTTCAATTCGCAAATTTTATTCCTTTTAGTTAAAACACCAGTTTTATCCTGGTTAGACCTATAAAAATAGTCTCATTACTCATTAGCATGTCAGAGTTTCTGGAAGTCAAGTTTTCAAAGAAATTAGGAGGCAAGGGCTGTAGAGACCTGTTCTGACCTTCCCTGTTCCAAGAGTGTGTTGTCTTTTGTAGAGGTAGAAATATGGAGAAGCATAGTGCCAGATTTTTGGAAGCACCGAAACTCTGGCCAATGATACCTTTTTGTGTTTGTTGTGACTCTTGTTCTCCTTTAAGGCTATACAAAACATGCTGCAGCAAATCTACAGCTAGTAGAACTGCCAACTGCATGTCAGTTTTTATGTAGCTCAGCACTTGTACATGGAGATGCTCTTTGGGCCAGCAAAGAATTTCCTTGTTTGTTTTTTTGATAGGAAAACAAGCTACCTAAACATATTTTATAGTCATAGTTGAAGCAGGTGATGGAAATTAAATCCTAAATAGATGTCATGAGAGTGCATGATAAATTCGTTCACAGAAGAACGTGGTCGTTAGATTTTGTTTTCTTTTTTTAGTAGATGTTTCATGGCTGGATATTTTTTAACGCCTCTGTAGCAAAAATCTATATACTTCCGCCAGCAACCTGTACAGTGGTTTGCCTTTCTGCCATTAATGTAAGCAAGCTTACACTATCTGAAATAGTTCTTAAAATGATAGCTGGCCTTATTTTCTTCTTGGTGTGTTTTTTCTTTAATTGCCACAGTGGCCTAAGAGTACCTAGCTGTTTAAACGTACCGTACTTTTTTTCTTATTTTCTAGGCGCTGTCAAGGGGAGTTCACTTCAGATGTCAACCTCATTCTCAGTGGATCCCGCAGTACTTATGGGCCTCCGGGCCCCAGGGAACTTGCCTCAGAGCAGCTAATCGAGAAGGCAGCAAGAGGAGACTATGATGGGGTCTATGCGATTCTGAGGAATGGGCTTGCTCATCCAGACATAGCTGACAAACATGGATACACAGCACTTGCTGCTGCTGCTGTAAGGCGCTAAGCGTAACTCTTTACCACACGATGAGAAAATTCCTGGTATAGTAGGCTGGATCAAATTTTTCTCGTGTCATTACACAGTATGAAATGAATGTTCAGTAACAGGAAAACCAGAAAAGCGGTGTGGCGTGAGTAGTCTCTGTAATGACTGCTATCATGCCAAACCCCACAGTAAATAAATGACCTAAAAGTAGCCCTTCAGTAAATATTAGAGATGATTTCAAATGTCAGGTTTGATTTCAGGTTATGATTATGCGGTGGACTAGATCTGCGTTCTTGGATGTGACTGTGCCCTTATTATTTTTTCCCTTAGTTGAAAACAGATTCAGACACAATTGTTTTCTTTTTGCTGAAAAGCGGTGGTGACTAGAAACCATGCATGCACAACTTCAATTTCTATAGGAGGGGGGGTGAAACCCTGCCCCCTGCCGCCTTCTTCATGCTCTTTTCAGCTACCTCAATAGTTGGCATTCGTTGTAAATAGCTAGCAATATTTAGATAATAATTTAGAGCACTGTATTTCTCCTGTAGCCATCTCAGTCACTTTTAGTCTCTTTCTGTGCATGAATCCTCACTGAATTCCTGTGAAATCACATAGTTAAAAATTAGCTGAAGAACACATGTTCTGAACCCTGTAAGACATGGTTCAGTATTGTGTTTCTATTTTGTGGAAAAAAAATATTTGAATTAGCTATGCTGTGTAGAGCATCACTACTTTAAAACTGTGTTGTCATTTCTTTCCATGTCAAAAGCTAGAAGTATGTACGTATATGTGCAAGTATGGTTGTTTCCCTTCTACAGGTTCATTCCCACAATGATGTTGTCAATCTTCTTCTTGATAGTGGAGCTGATGTGAATAAGTGTAGTGATGAAGGATTATCTGCTCTCTCCATGTGCTTTATTCTCTTTTATCCAGAAGAATCTTTTAAGGGTAATATTGCTGAGAGGAGCTTGCACAGTTACAAGGTTTGTTTACTTCTAATCTAAAATGACAGAATCATAATTATTATTTCCTCAAGCTGTAAGCTTGCTTTTTAAATTTACTATGTATAATCCTAGGAAAAAGACAGAACTTTCATGCATTTTGCACTCTGAGGTTGTAGAATAATTTCTACACTCACTGTTAACTCCTGTCTGGAAGGACTAAACTCTAGTGCAGCTACAGGCTTACTCTGCAATTTAAATAAGATGCTGTATCAATAGCAGGGATGTGAAGCTGTGTTGGGTAGGTGTTTAACACAACGCAGATGCAGTGGGGCAGTTGATAGGAATTATGAGAGTGTAAGTAGAACAGTAGGATGTAGGTGATTTTCCTGGCGCTATGTAATCCTGTTGGTGCTGTGGAAATGGCTAGTAGAAAGCAATTGTAGAGTCAGAAGCGTGCTGATCGTTGGGGAGTGCTCACAAAGGAAGAGTCCTATCCCTGGAAGAGAAATGCCTGTTCTGGACTTCCTATGTAGGAGCATGCTATACATTTTGTAAGAGTGCAAACCTGGGAACGGGAAAGAAAATGAAAGCAAGGTGTCAGGAATCACCAGCCAGGATGAGAAAACAGATGAAAAAGGGGTTTGGGCAGGAACTGTGCGGTCTTTGAAATGTTTCAGTGGAGTCTAGAAATGGAAGGGTACTGCTGAGACTTTCACATGAGGCTAGACAGGTAGTGGCCTGTACCTTAAGGAAACTTGTTGGAAATCAAGTGTGCAGGTTGAAAATCTGTAAGTGCATGCCTTGCTTTATTTCAGCAATTTATTTTCTTTTAAGCTAGGGGATGTATACTGGAAAAAACTTTTAACTCTTCTAAATGTATCTTAGACATTATGGAAATTGAACAAGAAGAGTATTCCATTACTTCAAGAGATTCTTTTAAAAAAAACAACTTAGTTACACAGTACTTCTAAATTATTTCCCTATAACAGTTGTTAACAAAATTCTGTTATTATATGCTGTATGGTGTTACTGGTCTGATCTGTTAATATGCAGAGTCATGCATTGGAAGAATATTTTGTTTTCATTTTTGTAACCTCTTTCTTTTTTTAAATCTTTAAGTGGAATGAACAACCAGAATCCTCAGAAACAGTCAATGTGGCTGAAGACATTATCTCAGAGTAAGTCTCATGCGCTATAAAGGGGAGACCA
Organism: Numenius phaeopus; assembly: GCA_030770645.1. Classification (NCBI taxonomy): domain Eukaryota; kingdom Metazoa; phylum Chordata; class Aves; order Charadriiformes; family Scolopacidae; genus Numenius; species Numenius phaeopus. The sequence continues at coordinate 148,136 of JARKVS010000593.1, forward strand.
ACTCTCATAAACCCTTTTGTATAAAGAAGGTAACAGTATTTCACATATTTCACAGAAGTATGCATCCATTGCAGGGAAAGATATTTTTTGTTTATTTAACTGGGTAAATTTTGTTTGCCAATAGAAGCCACTCATTGTTTATACACTCTAATGTAGCTTGTGTCAGCAAAGATTGCCGTTGAAAAGTGTAGTTCCAGCAAAGGATGTTATGCTTGAACAAGAGAAGATTTTGTGTTAGTGGAGTGTGGAAAAACTGCTGAATATGCAATGGACACTTGGGGTGTAGTGTAGATGTGAGGAAGGAGACTATATTAATTTCATTTCTTGGAATCTTGACTACATATGAACTTGCTAGTTGTTTTCTCCAAGTGTCTATTCAGCAGTGTCAGCCCTTTGTGGATCTTTGAAAGGGCCACATCTGCACCATCGAGGTGCAGATCCCATCTTTTTGCTTTGCAGTCACCAAAGATGATAAAATTTTTGTATTGGGTTTTATGCCAGTGTAGGTAATTTTGATATCTTAAAGCTTGCAAATTGAAAATTCCTGGTTGGCCTTCTGGCCTTCATCCCCTTACATTTTACTTTTGTGGCACATCCTCTCACCTCCCATGATTCTTGTTGTCTGAAATATTGTGCATATTGCATGTTGTTCATTGGAATATAAAGATCCATTGTATGTAGGGCTTGCGGGTAAAGCTGAGTTAATACCATGCCTGAAAAGACAAGACTCTCCTGAGAGGACTTTGTGATGGAGTTTCTGGGTGATTTCCAAGTGCTGTTTGCCCTTTTTTTTTTCTTTGGTAGTGTCACATTTTTTTGGGGTGTGTGTGCGTGGATAGTTTGGCTCCATGGGAATATAGATGGCACCTGAAATATATTGTCCTAGTCTAGCATAGCTCCTGTTCCAGCTTTTGTTTAAGGGAAACACTGTACCTTTGTTTTTGTGGGTGAATGAGGTATGATTGAGGAAGGAACCTTCCAAGGAGTCTTCGATGGCAGGAAGGAGCAAGTCTAAGGCCAGTTGTTTACAAGTCACACATGAGTGACTGGTGAAGATGCAGAGAACCTTCCCTAGCTTTGCCTATCTGTTCCCACGCAAGGGCTTTTCATGACCACAGGGACTGCTTTTGCGTGCTAGTCCTTTAGTTTAGAGGGCAGAGATACAATGGCAGCGCTGTCCCCTCTTCAGCTCATACTGTTATTTCCTGGGTGGTGTAGGGTAGTTGTGATGTGGCCCTAAAGACTGCCATGTCTTCCCTCTGCTAAGTGACAGTTTTTATGTCTATTACCTGGGAGTCATTTTAGTCCACTAGCTTTTAGTGGTTTTGTGGAAGGTGCTAATATGTTATTCTGGTATTTTCCATGTCAATTCTAGACGACAGAAGAGATGGGAAACAATCCAACTGCTGCTTTGTCGAGGTGCAGATCCCAATGCATCCTGGGTCCCACCGCATCTTCTGTTTTTTGCTGTTAAAGCTGCAGATGCAGAAGCAGTGAAACTCCTCTTAGAAAGGGGAGCCAGGACTGATGTGCGGCTTCCATCCAAGGTTTTACTGGTTTATAATTCATAATGTGGGATTGTAGATGTGTACTGAAGCTTCAGTGCCCTACTGTAAAATATCCTGCATGTCAGAATCACCTTTAGAATAGCCAGAAAGCTGTTTAAAGCGATTATCCCATTCAAAGATTTTTTTTTTTTTTAATGGAAAGACCTCAAAGCTTCTTACTCTCCAAGTATTTTTTGTTCTCATTATATTTCCTGGTTGCCAAGTTTGTGAGTGGCTGGGGAATACTTGTGAAGCTGCTCCTCAAGTGGGGAATGGCTGTTGTGATATTTAGTAGGCTTAGCGTCTGTGAACTTTAGTATTCTACAGTCCTATAACTCTAGGCTCTAGGTTTATGGTGGCTGTTTGTGAGACACAGCATGTAGGAAGAGTGAGCTTGGCTTATTCTTTGAAAAAATATTAAGGGCTGTTGAAATGCTGCTTGTGATAAACAGGAGTCTTACCGCTATGTTTGTTTTTCCAGCTAGGGGGGTTAACTCCTCTCCACATAGCTGCCTCAATTCCTGGAGAGGAAGGGGTACAGATAACACAATACCTCCTGCATTCTGCCCCAGATCTTAATGCAAGGGCAGAAGATGGAAATGAGATATACAGTCCAGACAAGGTATGTTGCTTTTTGAGCTCACCTTCTTTCAGCTGTTGAAATTCAAATTGCATAGGACCTAAGCAGGGAGTTGAGGTTCCCGCCTGCTTGATTTCTTTGAGTTTCCCTGAATGGACCTTAAAAAAAGAAAAAGAAAAAGAAGAAAAAGAAGAAGAAAAAGAAGAAAAATAAAAATGAAAAAGAAAAATAAAAGAAAAAGAAGAAGAAGAAAAAGAAGTAGAAGAGAAAGAAAAAGAAAAAAGAGAAAGAGAAAGAAAAAGCCACTTGAGGTCTATAGTATTGGGTTGCAGTAAACATATCCTTCTGGCTTTGGTGCCACAGAAAATTTTGCTATCATGCCTTATATAAGGCAGAGTTTAGAAGTCTCTTTTGTGTAGTCCAGTACAAATGCCTGAAGATAAGTGACTACAGAAACAGATATGTCTGTGATGGGGCTTGCTTTTTTCATCTCCATGGAACTAGCCTAATATTCCTTTTCTTTTCTTATTTCTCTTTTCCTTGAACCCAGTCTGTCTCTGCTACATTCCTGCAGTATTCTCTGTGCCTCCAGGTTGCAGAAGACCAGCTTAGCAGTAGACTTTTGTGGTAGTATGGCAGTTTTTAGTTAGAATTGCCATTTTTTATGGTAATTCTCTACTGCTTATTGAGCTATACCAGCAATACGTGCTTTTTCTGGCATTTGTTACCTGAGCAATTACTTTAAGTTGTAGTAACAAAATCATTTAGTCACAGAACAGCTGAAAGATTTGAAGTGACCTCTGAAGATTGTGTAGAACAATACCCCTGCTCAAATCAGGATCAGTTATAGCAGGTTGCTCAGGATCTAAGTCCAGTTGGGTTTTGAGTATCTCCAAGGATGTAGACTCCACAACTTCTCTGGGTAACCTGTTCCAGTGGTAACAATTTTCCTAATGCAGCCCAGGATGCTGTTGACCTTTGCTGCAGGTGTGCACTGCAGGCTCATGTGCAAGTTGTCTACCAAGACTTCCAGGTCCTGTTCTAAAAGGTTTTTTGCTACCTGGTCAGCCCCCAGTGCATACTGGTGCCTGGAGTTATTCCTCCCCAGGTGAAGGGGAGGAATACAACAATTTCCTTCTGTTGAATTTAGTAAGATTCCTCTGTGCACAGTTCTCCAGCCTGTCCAGGTCCCTCTGAAAATCAGAACAACTGTGTGGTGCATTAAACTACTCTTCCCAGTTCTGTATCATCTGTGTACTTGCTGAGGGCGCACTCTGTCCCAGCGTTGAGGTCATTAATGATGTTAAGTAGTATTGGCCCTAGTATCTGCAGCTGGGCTATAGCACAGCTGGACTTAGTGCTGCTGATTGCAACCCAGGATCCACCTCACTGTCCAGTTGTCTAGTCTGTACTTCTTCAGCTTGTCCATGAGGATGTTACGGGAGACAGTGCTGAAAGCCTTGCTAAAGTCAACATAAACAACATTCACTGCTTTCCCCATCTTTCACCAAGCTGGTCATCTCATTGTAGAAGGCTATCATGTTTGTGAGAAACACCGGCTCACACTTAAAATTTTAAAGAGGACGAAGTCACTGGAGCAAAGGTTTATTGTACGAAGCAGCGCTGAATCGGGTGCATCTCAAAGTAGAGGCACACACATCTTTAGTTTTTTAGATATTTTATACCTTTCTTTCCTGGCCGCCTGAATACCTGTCTCTCTTCTCATTGGCTGAGAAGTTGGAGCTCACATTCTTCCCGACCGCCTAAAGACACAAACCTTTAATTAACAATACATTGTTTCACAGTCTCTGCTAATATTTACTGTCTAATGTTAATAGTTACAAACATCCTGGTGGTCATCTTCTTGATCTAGTGTCCATATCCTTCTTTTCTTCAGTCACCCCCCAGGTGGCCTTTATCCACTTATCACCTTCCACCGTCCTTTGTTCGCTTATCAGTCTACCATCAATTCGGTTCTCTTTACCTAAATGGCTTCTTGTAAACCAGAGTCTCTGGGCCATTCCAGGGTACTTGTAAGGATTAGTTAGATGCTATAACCGAGCACACAAATAGAAATATACCAAGTAGCTGAAGCAAAATTC
>JARKVS010000593.1:152374-171125 GCA_030770645.1 Numenius phaeopus
AACCGAGCACACAAATAGAAATATACCAAGTAGCTGAAGCAAAATTCAGCTCATTTCTCACATGTTTGTCAGGCATGATTTATCCTTTGCAAGTACATGTGACGTGCGGAAAGCAGACTCCACAACCTGTGGGGTTGTAAAGTAGGTATGTTTATTCGGCGCCGGGCAGCACGGGGGGTCCCCCCACCAAAATCGTGCGCACCCACGGCGGCAGTTAGCTCAGGATTTATACAATCAGATCTTACATATTCAAGGGGCGCCTATACATATCCATAACCTTTCCCCGACAAGGCGGTCTTTATTACAATGAGTTCCGAGAAATCATTTCCATGGTCTCCGCCTTTAACTCCTCCCAGCTGTATGTGCGCAGTGTCTCCTGGTGGTCATGGGCCGGGGTCTCGGGGATGAAGGCCATATGTCTTCCTCGCTGTGTACCTCTTGCTTTTAATGTTAATGTGTCGCTCCAGGCCACGGGGTTGGGAAACCAGATGATCGCTCTGTCAGGACAACTGAATACCAATTGTTCCCTTATCTCCCATCGAGGCCCAACGTGACCACTTTATGGTTTCAACACATCCTTTCTTTGCCTAAACCCCTTGGCAATGGCTTTAGGCTATAGATACACAGTTTAAGCCAAGCAATGGCCCTGCTATTAACCCTTGATTGTTATTTCCCCTTATCAATCTGGTGACTCTGTATTCATAGACCTTAAATGAGTGACACGCGAATGAGCTTGATGCAAGGAAGGCCCTTTGTGCCTGAAAGCTTGCTTCTTCCCTCCCACTCCCTACACTGTATTGTTTGGCCCACTAAAAGTTATTAACATGTATCTCTCAAATTTGCCTTCCCTAGACTTCTCCAGTGGTTTTATTAAACTTCTTAGCGTGCAGTGCAAAAGCAATCTAGCAGATGGGACCTGAATGTAGAGAAGAAAGTAGAAAAAGGGTGGCTGTTGTTTTGTGGGGCTGAACAAGTCTTGCCCACCGCAGGCGGGTGCTGAGCCGTCCCCAGGACAGCCGGGCTCCATCAGCGTAACGGTGACTTGGGGAGACAAACGCCATCACTCTGACCCTTCCTCCTCCTTCCCCCAGCTCTATGTGCCGAGCATGATGCCGTATGGCGTGGGATGTCCCCTTGGTCAGTTGGGGTCAGCTGTCCTGGCTGAGTCCCCTCCCACCTTTCTGTGCCCCCCCAGCCCTCTCTGGTGGGGTGGGTTGAGAGGCAGAAAAGGCCTTGACTGCCCAGCAACAACTGAAAATGCCAGTGTGCTATCAAAAGTATCTTCTGATCCTAAATCCAAAACATACCACTGTACCAGCTGCTAACGGAAAAGTTAACTCTATCCCAGCTGAAACCACGACAGCTGAGCGGCCAGGAGCGAGTTTGAGCCAAGTCTCAGCCCCTCCTCAGCCAGCCGTTCCCTCCGGCATTGTCTTATCCTTCTCCCCTTCCCTTCAGTTCAGTGTGGGGGTGGGGATTGGCCTCTCTGGAGCAAGAGTTGACTAGAACAGCAGCTGCATTAGGCTTGCCCCAGGGCTGGCTCTGGGCACACGTCTTCGGTGGGCCACAGCATCTCTTACTCAGTGCTCTGAATGCAGCAGGAGAAACAAATAGTGACCCAAAGGTTGCACTCTGTACCCGTCATTCTTACGGGTGAAGATAACTCCTCTTGAGTCAGTGTTTGTGTTGTTTAAAATTCTGCAGCTTTAGATAGCTTAAGCTGTGCTGAACAATGGGGACTTCCAGCAAGGAGCCGGCAGTGTCTTCTTTTCTAGCCAAATAATGAGTTATCTCCTGTGCAACAGGCAGTAAGAGAGAGGAGGCTTTTCTAACCAGCATGTGAGTAAAAGGGCAGCAATTTCAACAACCAGCATCACGTGTTTTTCAGTCCTGCCAGCTTGGAGGAGTCAAGGAGAGATTTGCAGGGAGAGAGCAAAGGTGGAGCTGTGAATCGCACCAGCCCAGAGAGCTGCCCAGCCTGGTGCCTGCCTGCTGCTGCCTCACACACCGCCTGCGTCTGGGGCGTCCAGTGCAGCATCTCACCTTCTTCATGTCACCTCTTGCTCTGCAGCTTGTTCAGCACCTGCACACAGTCATATACGTTTCACCAAGCGTGAATTCGTGGATCAGTTCAGCCCAAAGATATGGGAACACCAATGAATTTTGATAGCATACCCAAGGTTGAAATTTCACTAATTAAGCAGCCCTTTTTGAACTTTGTGATCACCTGGTTTAAAGCATTGTGTAATTTTTATTTGTTTTCTTTTTCAAGTGTTTTATCTGTGTGTCCTGGGCAGAACTGAATAATATTTGTAGAAACAAAACATTAACGTTGCCGTTCTGCTGCCTTACAAATAGTTTCTTACTCAAAATTCCTGTGAGTAGTTCCTTTCCCCTCTACTGCTTCTTGTGCAATACCAGACTTCTTGGATTATCAGTGAGAACTTGAAGGAGACCGTTATTTCACAACCAGGCATCTGACTGTCTTGAGATTAGCTGGCAGTTGCCCGGGATTTCAGTTTAAAAATAGATACCTTTTTAAGCAACCTGTCTGCTTTGGTTTTGGCTCCTGTGAATGGTTATTTACTCCAGGAGGCATGAAGCATGTCAGAAGAAAAGCCAGAGTAAAGACAGCCCTTCAGTTTCCTACCTGGTGCCCACAGCAAGTGCAACACAGAAAGAAAATCAGCCACTTCGTTAACAAAGAGCAGCAATTTCACTAAATGAAAGGTTGCAAACCCATTTCCAAGGCAAACCCTGCTTTAGCAAGTCTGTGTTGAGAATGCCAAGAATTAAATTCAGGCCTCTGTTAATGGAAATGGCCCCATGTGACATGCTGCAGCAGTGTCCGTAGGACAGCTGCTGTTGGAGGGTCCCTTTGGGTGATGTGGCAATGCGTTGAAATCAACACTTAACTGATGGTCTGAGGTCTGTTGTTGAAGAAAGCTATTTATTATCCCTCTTAATTCCTGTGCAATTTAAGACTAAGCTAAATCAAATGTTTGTTAAAGTCAACAAGGATTAAAGCAACTGTTTGTTAGACAATGAAGTATTGACATCGTGGGTCAGCTTGTCCCGCCAGTCTCAATTTGCCTTCAGTTATAGACAGTTCAGAGGATGAAACACATCATCTTCATATATCAGTAAGTTTGCAGATGACACCAAGTTAGGTGGGAGTGTTGACCTGCTGGAGGGCAGAAAGGCTTTGCAGAGGGATCTGAACAGGCTGGATCCATGGGCCGAGGCCAATGGGATGAGGTTCAACAAGGCCAAGTGCCGGGTCCTGCACTTGGGTCACAACAACCCCAGGCAGCGCTACAGGCTTGAAGAAACGTGGCTGGAGCTGCCTGGCAGAAAAGGACCTGGGGGTGTTGGTCGACTGTGGGCTGAACATGAGCCAGCAGTGTGCCCAGGTGGCCAAGGCAGCCAACAGCATCCTGGCCTGTATCAGGAACAGCATGGTGAGTAGGACTCGGGAGGTGATCTTCCTGCACTGGTGAGGCCCCACCTTGAGTACTGTGTCCAGTTTTGGGCCCCTTACCACAAAAAAGACATTGAGGTGCTGGAGCAGGTCCAGAGAAAGGCAACGAAGCTGGTGAGGGGTCTGGAGAACACATCTCATGAGGAGAGGCTGAGGAAACTGGGGGTGTTCAGCCTGGAGAAAAGGAGGCTGAGGGGAGACCTCGCTCTCTACAACTCCCTGAAAGGAGGTCATAGGGAGGTGGGGGTTGGTCTCTTCTCCCAAGTCACAGGCGATGGCACAAGAGGAAATGGCCTCAAGTTGCACCAGGGGAGGTTCAGATTGGATATTAGGAAAAATGTTTACACAGAAAGGGTTATTAAGCATTGGAATGGGCTGCCCAGGGAAGTGGTTGAGGCACCATCCCTGGAGGTATTTAAGAGATGGGTTGACATAGTGCTTAGAGACATGGTTTAGTGATGTTTTTTTTATCAGAGTTAGGTTGAGGGTTAGACTAGATGATCTTAAAGGTCCCTTCCAACCTAGACAATTCTATGATTCGATGATTCTATGATTGACACTCAGATCAATGGGTGACCAGGCAGGTCTATTTTCTGTTAACTTATATTTAAACTTTGTTGTAAATGTGCCCATCATTTCACTTAGATCCCTCAGAGTCAAGCCAGAGAAGCCAATTTGACAGGTGGTGTCACTTTGCAACGGAAAAATGAAGCAGGACCACCACAAGAGTACTTTTCCTCTTATAGTGGTCCTGTCCCTGAAGAAGGTGGAAGGAGTGCATTGCATATTGCATGCGAAAGAGAGGATAACAGTGAGGTAAGATCGTGGCATCTGAGGCTCTGTTTATAGGGAGCAGTTCTAAACTAATCTCAAATGACATAACTTGGCAGTGAAGACATTTCATCCACCTGTAAGAAGCTGATTGAATACTAGGAATAAACTACTTTTCTACTGAATTATTAGTGTTGTACTGATTAAAAATCTTTTAGTACTTGAGGAAAAAAGAACATTTCTAAAATCTCTGGAGTTCTATTTGACAAGAGAAACTCCTTTAGTTGAGTTTCTGTTGGTTAATTGGCCATTAACTTAATCATTCACAAGGCCAAGTTGAAATTGGACAGTCTTAGTTTTGTCACGCACTAACCTCTGTGGATTTGATTTTCTACTATAGTTACATTCTTCTAGCAGATTTGGGATCCATACAGTTGGAGAAAGGTATTTGAGAGAGGAGACCTACTTCTTCAGAAGGAAACCTACACGTTCCTTCTGGTGGCAGGATTAATGAGATTTAATAAACTGGTTGTGAAGAGATTTCATGTATAACACCACTATCTTGGGGTTCTCAGTCATAAGAAAGTGGATGTGTATTTGTCTAAAATGTCATAGTTTAGGTGAAAGATCTGAATGTGTTTTATGATGCTCATCTAATAATTATAGTATTATTATTTAATATTAAAAGTTAACTTTATTATGATGTAATTCTAAACTTTATTATGATCTAATTCTACCTTTTTCCCCTGCACTTGCCTACAAAGCATGCCAGAGACGTTATCCGCCTCCTTTTAACACATCAGGCAAATCCAAACACATTGTGGAGTGGCCATTCACCACTTTCCTTAGCAATTGCCAGTGGGAACGACTTGGTGAGCGTCTTTAAATTCCTTCATTTTTTGGAGTGTACTTCTCCAGTCATGCCTGCCTTCTCCGATGACAGCTAAACTACGTAGTGAGTGGTACTTGCAATCATACATTTTCAGTGAAAATGATAAAGTTGGGTTTTTTTCTTTCAAACCTATGGGTGTTTCATGAGCCGAACTAGAGGAGTCCTAAAGGACTATAGCATGAAGTAGCCAGAAATATTTGGGTAGGACTCAGAAGGTACCAGCATTTGGAAAACTGTGTTCATTTTATGAATCACAAGAACATTCAGTTCTCTTAAAGGCTGCCTCCCTGCATGGAGCAACGCAATCAAACACCAAAACACGTGCTTCTGCATATAAGGCAAAAGTGTAGCCACTGATGGTAAGAAGTGTGCTGTTCTGTGAAAAGATTAATGATCAGTCGTAGAAAGGATTTGGTTGTAATGAGGCTTAGCAGAGATGAGGCTTATAGTTCACACCATAGAATTCAGTGTGTGAAGTTAGCAGGCTTCCCAAGCAGGGAATGGAGTCCCTTTGCCCACACTGGGCCCATAAAAGCAGGTCCACAGCAGTCAGCACGCTGCAAAAGAAGATATGGAGCCAAAGCAGGGGATGAAGCAGATGTGTCTGCAGTGCTCTACCTCTCTTCGAATAGAGCTCGCTGTGTCCAAGGTCCTTGCTCATCTTCTCTGTGGAAAGCAAGGCAGGAGAATGATAGGGTGAGCATGGCACCCTGGCTCCCCATGGAGCTCGGCTGTTGTGCAGCCAGTGCACAAGGTCATGGCAAGAACAATTGTAGGGGGGCAAGTGTGACTGAGGGTAGCCTAGTGGTTCAGATAAGCTAAAAGAGGCAGGGTTGGAGTGCGATTTCTGCTCCCCTGTTTACTTTTCTCCAGTACAAAAGCACACAAATAATCCAGAGAAGCATTCTCTTGGAAACACAGCCATGAGCAAAGCTAGGGGGAAACCCTTTTTAGTATTTTTGATGAAATCAGCATTCTACCTACATTCTACCTACCACTACAAAATTTATACTTTACATAGGATAAATGGTAGAGCGTAACAGAAAATATCTGTTGTATGTTGTTATTCTTTAACTATTTTCCTTTCACTGGAAGGGTGTCAAATACCTATAAAAATAAACTGGATGCCATGGAGCTACAGTGTGGACTATGGAAGAGGTTATAATAGAAGTGCCAAATTGGAGGGATACGGATTTGATGGGTGGACTGTTCAGTGGATAAGGAATTGGCTGGATGGTCGCACCCAGAGGGTGGTACTCAATGGCTTGAAGTCCAGATGGAGAGCAGTGACAAGTGGTGTCCCTCAAGGGTCCGTGCTGGGACCAGTACTGTTTAACATTTTTATCAACGACATAGACAGAGGGATTGAGAGCACCATCAGCAGGTTTGCAGATGACACCAAGCTGTGTGGTGTTGTCGATACACCAGAGGGACGGGATGTCATTCAGAGGGACCTGGACAGGCTGGAGAGGTGGGCCCAGACAAACCTCATGAGGTTCAACAAAAGCAAGTGCAGGGTCCTGCACCTGGGCCGAAACAATCCTCGGTATCAATACAGCCTGGGGGATGAGGTGTTAGAAAGCAGCCCTGAGGAAAGGGACTTGGGGGTGCTGATGGACGAGAAGCTGGACCTGAGCAGGCAATGTGCACTTGCAGCCCAGAAGGCCAATCACATCCTGGGCTGCATCAAAAGAAGTGTTGCCAGCAGATCCAGAGAGGTGGTTCTGCCACTTTGCTCTGGTGAGACCTCACCTGGAGCACTGTGTGCAGGTCTGGAGCCCTCAATATAGGAAGGACATGGATGTGATGGAGCGGGTCCAGAGGAGGGCCATGAAAATGATCAGGGGGTTGGAGCACCTCTGCTACGAGGACAGGCTGAGGGAGCTGGGGTTGTTCAGCCTGGAGAAGAGGAGGCTCCGGGGAGACCTAATAGCGGCCTTCCAGTCCCTGAGGGGGGCTACAGGAAGGCTGGGGAGGGTCTGTTTCCAAAGGCCTGCAGTGACAGGACAAGGGGCAATGGTTTGAAGTTGGAGAAGGGGAGATTTAGATTGGATATTAGGAAAAAGTTCTTTACCATGAGGGTGGTGGAGCACTGGAACAGGTTGCCCAGGGAGGTGGTTGAGGCCCCTTCCCTTGAGATATTCAAGGTGAAGCTCGACGAGGCCCTGGGCAACCTGGTCTAGTTGGGGGTGTCCCTGCTGACTGCGGGGAGGTCGGACTAGATGACCTTTGGAGGTCCCTTCCAGCCTGGACCAATCTATGAATCTATGAATCTATAAGTGGCTACAACTGCATACAACATAAAATAGATTCTGTATGAAGTGTTTGAACCTGAACCTTTTTCTTTACACAGTCTTCATTATTTTTAAGACAGTTTTGGTATTTTTCTGGGCAAAAATGTTTTCTTGCAACACAAAAATATAAACTTTATGGTTTTGAATGAAATAGAAAGTCCCATATCCACCAACTTCTACTGCTTCTCCCACCTTCTCAGAGGCTAACATCTGATGAAGTAATGATCTAATAGGCTGTAAGTGATCAACCTATCTAATCCTTATCTTTGTGGTAAAGCATTTTTTTATTAAATACACTTTATGAATTACACAAGGTGATTTTTAAAGCTAACTTCTCATGTCTTTGATACTGTTGTTTGGTAAAGTATTCCATGGTGCTACACTAAATTTTTGTGTGCTACGGAAGCTATAAGAAATACCAGCAGATACTCCAAGTGTGCTGTGGTAAATAGTGTAAAGCTTTAGGGTCTTGACTGGTCTGGCTAGGGTCTCACTTTTCTCCTGTAGAACTGTCAGTAATGGCTTCTCCAGTCACTAATTTGTCACATTTGCATATGCACATTTGCAGGCAGTGGTTGAACTTCTCAAGCACGGGGCTGACCCAAATCTGCCGTTAAGCGGAGCAGTAAGAAGTGCCCTCTGTGCAGCCGTCAGTACGGCATATGAACAGCGGAGAACGAAAGCACAGAGGATTGCTTTGGTAAGATAACATTTGCATGTTTATTGGCTTTTTTAAACTTCAGAAAAGCTGATTTGTCAGGTACATTGAGTCCCCTTTCTCTTTAATGCGTAAGCAGATTTTTTTTTTCCAGAACAATTAATTTGTTTCTATTCCTCATACTGTTTGGTTTTGTCCTGAGGAACAGGGGTTTTGTATGGAAATTAATTTTCATGTTTGAGAAAAGAGGATGATAACCTCCTTGTGCAGAACAGAAAAAACAGTTAAATAGGATGGTTGTGGTGCCCACATCCCTGTCAAATCTGACTGTTAGGTTGTTTATAAACACAACCAGCATCCACATGAAGAGAGATGCGTTGTGTTTGGTTGTTATTGTAAAGTGGTCAATGCCACCTGTGATGAGTGCACTTTCTCATCTATGATGAGGTCAATGGCAGTGTTTGGCCTTGTGAAAATTGAGTTTTTCTCCTCATCCCAGGGAGCACAGGGCTGATCTCATTCAGACTAGAGGTGGGGAAGGCTGCAGCTGAGGGGTCTGGGAGCAGAGGCAATTTCCCCACCTGGGTTCTGTTCTGCCCCCTCCCTCACTAGTGGTTCCCGCTTCATTTGTTGCTGCAAGATTGTGAGATATTCAGAAACAAATAGCAACTGGCTGCAAGAAGATTTTACTTACAAAACACATTTAGATTTGACAATTCATCATCAGCTCTAAAGGGGCAGAAGAAATGCATGATTTGAGGCGCAAAGTAGTCTCACAAGCAGAGGTTAAGCTTCAGTCCTATCTCTTTAGCTGTGGGGTGAATGCAATTTTTGGGAAGGTTTTCTTTTCGCTTGGATGTGTAATAATTTGCTTTCTTCAGGTTGATAAGCTGCTTGAAGCTGGCGCAGATATCCTTGCACCAGTTATTCTTAGAGAAGGACAAAGAAAAGCTGTAGGAACAGCTGTTGACTATGCCTATTATAAATATTATCAGGTATGACTTCATTTCCCATATCTGAAAGTACTGTGCATTTACATCCATTCAAATGCATGGCCTGTTGTGTCCTTATGAATTGTATAGAGCCTTCTTTAAAAACTTTAATGAACATTTGCTTTTTCCCTTCATTTGTTGTGAGACTGTTCATCACCAAATGAAACACGAATCACGTAAAGTCTGAATACCTCTAACAGTTTAGCCTGTGAAGGCAATCCGTGCTGTCATATATTATAGTAAGATTCCATTCATAATCAGATTGGAAAGAGTTAATCGTAATCTTAAACCCAGGAATTAAACCCAAAAGTAATATGTATTTCCATGAGGCTACAGTCAAATGAGGAGAAGTTATTATGGGTTATGTATAATGGTAATTTTGGATGTGTTGTAAGCTATGATAGGACATTATTGATCAAACTTCAAAAGAATGGATTTCCTAAATAAAATATATATTTAAATAACATTAAAAAATTAAAATATATTAAAATATGTATTATATGTTATATTTAAATAACTAAAATATATATTTATTAAATACATAAATTGATTTACTAAAGTCATCCTTAATCATGTATTAATCCCTTATAAAAAGAATCTTACTGTGAAATATAACTAATAAATTTCTACCTGATGCTTTTTTTCTGGATATATTTGTTTAAAAAAACTTTATTTAAAGTTCTGTGACAGTCCTGATTAGAACTAATACAAGATTTAAAATAAGAGCTAGTATAAGATTTTTTTTTTATAGCTTTCTTATTAACGAGAAAGCTGAAGTGATAAGTAGATTGCTTGCCTCTGTAAACAGTAGTTGTTCTGAAAAGAACAAAAGTAATGGTTCACCTTGTTCACAGAGCAGCCTGCTTAGAGCTAACAAGGGTTTTTGCATCCAACACCAATGTTCTATGTAGTCATTAAATTATGATTTCTTTGCTTGCAATCACAGCTGATCCTCAAACAGGAAAATAAATTAAGCAATTTATAGCTGTAATGACAGGTCCAACTTGATCACCATACTCCAGGTACCTTATTTTACTGCCTTGCTCTGGACTTCTGGACTTTCCTTGCTGGCACTTGCTACAGAGAAGCATATGGGGAATTGAGGAACATACTAGTGAACAAGCAGTGCCCTCTAGCTGACCTCTAGCTTTCTTTTCATTTCCAAGAAACTTCTTGATGTTTCCAGAAGTGCTGGAAGAGGAGCTCTGGAAGATGTGGGCAGCTTCCGAGTGCAAGGTTCTGCACTGGGGTCAGGGCAACCTCCAGTGTCAGCACAGGCTGCTGCTGAAGGGATGGAGAGCAGCCCTGCCAAGAAGGGTGTTGGTGGGTGAGAAGCCCAACACGCCCTGGCAACCGGCACTGGCAGCCCGGAAAGCCCCCCGCATCCTGGGCTACATCCCCAGCAGCGTGGCCAGCAGGGCGAGGGAGGGGAATCTGCCGCTTTGCTCCACTCTGGGGAGAACCCCCCCAGTGCTGCCTCCAGCTCTGGGGCCACCAACATCAAGACACAGACCTGTTGGAGTGGGGCCAGAGGAGGCCATGGAGATGCTGGGAGGGCTGGAGCCCCTCTGCTGTGAGGACAGGCTGAGAGAGTTGGGGGGCTTCAGCCTGAAGGAGAGAAGGCTCCGGGGAGACCTTATTGTGGCCTTTCAGTACTTAAAGGGGGCTACAGGAAAGATGGGGAGGACTTTTTAGCAGGACCTGTTGCAATAGGACGAGTAATGTTTTAAAGTAAAAGAGGGACGATTTAGACTAGGTATAAGGAAGAAATGTTTTACTCTGAGGGTGGTGAGACCCTGGCCCAAGTTGCCCAGAGAGGTGGCAGATGCACCATCCCTGGAAGCATTCACGGTCAGGTTGGACAGGGCTCTAAGCAACGTGATCTAGTTGAAGATGTCCCTGCTATGGCAGGGGGTTGGACTAGATGGCCTTTAAACCATCCCTTCCAGCCCAAACTATTCTGTCATTCTACAATTCCCCTTTGAAGAAACAGGTGAAAATTGTTTCAGTTAACTTGTTGAGCACGCACCAACCTGGAGATGTCCTGTGTCTCATATCACAGACTGAGCTCCAAGCCAGGATGCAGCAGGGACAATGCTGTGCTTTTGGAATGGGTTGGCTTTAACTCTGAGACATTTGTATGTTAGTGTTTGCATACACTAGTGGATTAACTCATGGTATGTTGCAGGATATGAGAATTGCTCACACACCATACCACGTACTGTCAGCATCTGAGCAGGAACTTTTTCAAACACGCCGGTCACTGCTGGAACACATTACAGCGAAACTCCGTGAATGTGTCATCCTGAAAGAGAAAGAGTGGGATCAAGAAGAGCTGAGAAGATCCAAGAAATGTTAGTTCAAGCCTAAGAGTAGTTCAGGATTAAGGGCAGCATCACTTAGTGTGAAGGGGAATTTTTTTGTTATAATTCCAGTGTTACTGTCTGAAAGAGTAACTCCTAATAAAAGCTGCTCCTACATATTTGGTGAGGAGATGTAGGGGTTCTACAAACATTAAAGAGAATGGACGAGGCATTGTGAAGAAAATCTGGATATGAGTTTACTGCCTGTCAGCTGCTTCCTGGTAAATCCTTGTTCAAGATCTGTTACCGTGTGCTAAGGAGTGATTGAGGGAGCTTTGAAAGCTCCTCTTTCATGGGAGAACCTTGGAATTGCTTTGAATTTAGTGCAGGGAACAGGATGCATGCAATGGTGGACTGTGGACATCTAGCATATTTTCATTCCTTATGGCAACTTACTCTCAGATCTTTTCTTAAGACTCCCATTGTATCAGTGCTCTTCTGCTATTAGAGTGTCAACAATGAACAAATAAAGATGATTTGAGTTGTATCCTCAGTAGTGCTCAAATGTGTGGTGAAATCAGGCTTAGAATGTAGGTCTCCGAATACCAGCTTTTGGGGCAGAAGAGGTATCGCACTTGGGAAGTGAGTGCTGAACATAAGATTGTTACCTTTGCAGTTCAGCGTAACCTGTGACTCTGTGGCTTGTCACAAGCAGGAAGTAAATTATCTGTGTGGCTTCTTCCTCTTGGCTGTGACATAGCAATTTGGCTCCTTTTTAATTTGCCTCTAAAGCTTGTTGATGGAAGATGCCTTTTATTGTGTATCTTCAAATTTTATATACACAGAGCCAAGCAAACTTTTAATGAAGGTGGATTTTGTGAATAGTATTCTAATTCTCAAGTCAGAATACTGATTCTTGTTTTCCCCTGTGCCCCCTTTTGTTTGTGTAGTGGATTCAGCTGTGCATACACGTGTTTCAAAGAAGAGAGGAGGGACCCATCACGTGGAAGAAGTGAGGTAGGGCAGAGATACTGCACTCAAGTATCTACTGTTTTTGTAAAAAATACTGTGCCCTGTTTTTTTTTTCAAAACTATTGTCACCCTGCCATTTTTCTCCTTTCTAATCTTCCTCTCTATCCAGAATTATCAGCTGTACTTAGCTTCTTTCTCTGCTCTGATCACATCACTCCTTTTCAGCTTCAGACTTTGCCACAAGACTCTGTGTAATATTCAGTTTTCTTGCGGGAAGCAGTGTGTCCGTGCGTTTTAAACCAATTAATGACATCAGTACTTAGGAGTAGTGTGCAAATGCTTAAGAAATAGGCCCATACAAATTTTGTAGTTTACATTTCTCCAGAAATTCCAGGAACAACTTGTATGATTCGAATTATATTCTTGGAACTATTAGCAAAATTTTGGATAATAACGGAAATACTCGCCTCAAGGATACTGAATTCTGTTGTCAGTTTCTCATCCTGCAGGGAATTCACAGGCTGTGGAACTTTGTCTCAGTATTTGAATCAAGAGGAGGTAACATAGGTGTCAGGAACTGGGTCGCTTTTGAAGACAAATTTTGAGGTAGCATTTTTGTTGAACCAAGATGGATCAATAATAGCATAAGATACAGAAATAACCAGAAGAACTAAAGTGGAATAAAAGAATAAAGTGGACTAAAATAAAATCCAGAGGTTAAAGTAGCCCGCAAAGATTTTACAAATAGATCTCAGCGATCACTTGCAGAGACAGATGAAACCTCAGTGAAACTTGCTAGCTATTAGGAGAGAATTCTTAAATACTTTAAAAAGGATGTAAATACAGCCCAGCTTGCTGTTAGATCTAACATTCTGCTCCCCAGTCCCACTGAAAGTCTTGGCCCAAGCACTCTTTATTTCATGTTCCAACTTTAGAGTAACTGTTGTGGTGTGTGCCCTGTGAGTGTCCCTGTGTCTCTGCAGTATTCCAGTGGGTTCTGTGAGGGGTTTTTAAAGTTTGCCAGATTGGCTTTGTTATCTCTGGCCATACATAATCTGGTCTGCCTGCCAGTTTGAAAAAGGACATCTCCAGACCCAGTGTCACGAGAACACCAAAGCACACAGCGTGTGGCAGGATGCAGATGTTGGTTTGGTAGAGACTTGGGCATTTCTCACTAGGACACTTGGCTCTTCTGAGGGCTGTTTCTGGGGGCTGGCATGCAGCCAGCATGCAGTCTGTTCCCCACAGACTCCTGTGATAAGCTACCATCGCCCGTTTCTTTATTGTTGAACATTATTGTTGAACATTATTTCTATATTGTAGCTATTTTGATTTAGTTTTAGTGTGATCTGCAAACACGCTGTCAGCTTGAGGAAAACCCTAAACAAAATGTGCTTTCATTTTACAACTACCTTTGTTCTAGATTACCATTCTTTAAATACTGCTATCAGTGTGGACGTTCAGTCAATGTTCAGCTGTCACCTTGCATGCGTTGCTATCAAGTCTTCACTTGCAGCGCGACTTGCAGAAGGAAATCCTGGAACGAGCGGCACAGGCAGGAGTGCTTGGGGTTGCGGGGTAAGTCTGACTGTCATCACGAGGTGAGTACAGTGGTTTGTGCATGTGTACTTGGCATGGGTGTGTCTTCCTTGTAATGGACCAGTAAAATGTGTTTAATGAAGGAATTTAAATAAAAAGGTTCAGTTCATTCACTTGAATAGCTGTGTTTTTTGTAAACCCACCAGCTTTAAGAGAGCTACTACTGTGCCATTACTCTCAGTTTCAAGAGAGAAGAATCTTTAAGGTGAACGCAGAGCAAAGGAAATACTTTTGTTAAGACTAAGGTTAGCTACTGTGGACATCAGTAGACAGCTTTCCAGGCTGAAGGACCACAATAGATCTAATAAGCTAGGCAGAGTGGAGCTTTCCGTACAAACTCTACCTCTTAATCACCTCTATCTGTATATTAGAAGAAAAATCAATGAGATTTCTGACTTCTATGCATGGAATTGTTGATATCACACTACTGTGGTTCTTGGAAGCCATACTTGTGCTTGTGCCACATTACACACACCACAAGCTACACAGCAGTAGAAGACTACCATGGTAGATGTTACAGTATTTTCATTATATCAGATGCTCACTTAGATTTCATGAGAAATCTGTCAAATGTGAAAATGGATACAGAACTGCTGTATCCACAGAAGTTCTGTGATTGATCTGTCTGAGATGGGACTTTTAAAATCTCAATAGAAGTAAAACCCTGTGTGTGGGGATAGTGGGCTCTGTCCCACTGGAGGTAAGTTATATTAAACATACATGCTTACCAGCATGGGCTCTGAACAGAATCAAATGAATAGAATAGAATAGAATAGAATAGAATAGAATAGAATAGAACAGAACATCGAACTACAAAGACAAATGGTGGGTAATGTGGCAGCTGATACACTGGAGGACTTAAACATGAAGAAAAATTACATTCATTTAGAAAACAGAATTTTACTACTTTGTCTTTAAAAACGTAATGTATTACGGAAACAGCTGTGTGATACTAGGACGTTAACTAATAATTATGTAAATTACTGCTTCTTCTTGTGTCATACATTACCTGTATGGCAAATGCCAAATTTCATTCAATTCAGATTCAGTTCAGAACAATTCTCAATGTCTTCCTGTAGACAGACTTTTCCTCAGCAATAAACAAAACTTCTTTTTAAGTACTGTCTTCCTTTCTTGTTAATTTTGAGGTAGAAAGGTTTTTGTTTGTTCCTTTGTTTTGTTTCTTTTTTTTCTCTCCCATGGTTGTCCTTAATTTAAAATGACCTGAAATTCCCTAACTCAGACTAGTTTGAGCAATTCAGTCTGTTGCTCTGGGAGTCTCTGATGCCTTCCACCCCATTTCCTGATTCCTATAGGGAATGGGATTGATTAACATTTATTTTGTAGCTTTTGAGCAAAATTCTCAATGTTTAACTGAGTCCAGAAGTAATAGTCAGTATTAACTGCACAATTAATACATTCTCAGATGTGTTTACTAGAAGAAACAAGTATCATTTGCTCTCCCATATGTGGTCATTTTTTGCTTGGAAGTTTGTAGGTAAGTGAGTAGGTGGCCACAGCTACCTGAGAGCTGTGTCTGTTAACATCACATTTCATAAGCTGTGCCAAAACAGGAGCTTCCTCGAGTCTTGTATCTGTTTCCAGTTTATTGTTCTAGAGAAACTGAAGGTCACCCAAAGAAATATGGATATGGTTTTTTTCTTTTTTTCTCTTCTTTTTTCAGAGAAGAGTACAGGTCAAGCAACTCAGCATGCAAGCAGTGCAGGATGCGAAAAGAATGTCACTGGCAAAAAAGGGGAAAATGGAAAAGAAGAAAAAGATGAGAGGTGGAAGAAAGAGTAAAGTTGGGATTGGTGGAAGACGGCATCACAGGAAGAATGACTGACTTGTTTCAAGTCACTCCTATTGTTGTGTGGACAAGTTTTAATACCACTGTACTTTCTGCCTTGTACTCCACTTCTACTAAGGCTGAAAGTGATCTAGTTTGACATGTTTGAAGAAACTAAAGACAGAACATCTTTCTAAGATTATGCCTATGAGCTCAAGGATGACGATACCATCAAAACCCAGTGTGCGTGTCTATACAAGTTATATATTTAAATAAATGCTTGCAATTTGAATTATCATCTTCAGATTGATTTTAATGGTATATGTGTTTATTTTTATATGCATGTAAACCAATATTGTCCATTACTAAATTTCATTACAAATATTCCCTCCTAAGGGGAACAGGGGGCCCATTTGGCAACCAGACTTGCTCTCTGCGGAGGTTTGTTGCTTCATGGGGGGCTTAGATCTGCGATCCTGGGGAGACGTTGCTGAGGACTGTTCAGCCCTTAGAACTCTTTGATGTTGGCCCACGGGGGCACTGACAACCTTGCCAGGACAGTCTCTGAGCGTATCAAGAGTGACTATATGGCTAAGGGTGAAGGTTAAGGTCAAGGGAGCCCAGATGATTTTCTCATTGATCTCCTGCCAAAGTGAAAAGGCTTAAGGAGGAGGGGATGGATCTTGAGGTTGAGCACCTTGTGTAGCTGTCTCACTGACAATGGTTTGACTTCTGTCCCAGTTTGAGGTAAAACAGAACCAACTTTCTGTTCTGTTCTTAGCTAGGCTTCTTCTAACTCTCTGAAATTAACAGCATATTGTGGAGAAAACTGTGTCGCTTTTAGGGTGGTAAGACCAACGTTTGTACTTCATGCCAAGGACCGTATGCAGAGAGGCACTTGCTTATACTTATTCCTATAACAACCGAGGTCAGCTAATTTTGTTATTTGCCCCGTTGGAGGGTCAGAGATGGAAAAACGTAGAGGGGTCCCACCTGCAGGGAGGAGCGGACACGAGAAGTGACCCAAAACTGACCAACACGGTCTTCCATCCCATCTGCCCCACTCTCTATCAATCCACCTGACAAAGTGGGGTAAAAAAACCCATCTTTTCTAACAGGCTGGCCAACGTGAGGTGTGACGAAACGGGAAAAAGGACTTCACTGAGAGGTTCAAATTAACAATTTATTTGGACTTCGCTCACAGGTCCAATACGTCACTATTGCGAGTTCTATGTGTACAATGGCAATTACACTATTGCAATTTAAAAGCAATTCGTGGAATACACTATTGCAACCTACAAGTGATCCCGAAAAGTAACAACACAAACCACAAGCGCGCTAGATATTAATACCTTAAAAGAGTGCACAAATCATGATCTTAATAGCATGCCTTATACCATACGTATGTTTCTTTATCGCTTACCCTCTCTCTCAGGTGAGGTCGCTCAGTCCCTGGGAAGTTACCCTGTACAGCGTCCTGGACAAGCGGGGGATGAATCTCCTACAGGCCAGCTGTATCGTTGGAAGATTCCCCCTTTTTCTCCTCAAACCTTGTGGTCTATATTTCCTGATTCTGTGGGGGTGCAGGATTATGCCTGAGTGGATTACACTGTCTGGGATATTTACCTCTGGTGGTGTGATGGCTGAGTCTCTGTTGCCAATTTTGTGATGTCTAGCACTCAAAGTCACGGGAATAGTGGTGGGATGGGACTCACGGCATTTTATTTGTTAAGGGAGTTAAGGCTCCATTCGGTTTCGGTTCTTATTGTGATGCAATCTTGAGACAACCCTGGGCTGAGCCGTTTTTGCAGCTCCCCCCAAGTTATCTCTGCATAGACAAGGCAAGGCGGAGATGAAGCTGAGTCGGATGACAACCCCCTGCATCTCACCTATTGTGCTCTCAAACCGGCTGGGCTGGGTGCTCCCATACATGAGGAGATTACGAATAGGATAGGAGGGAGGTGATGACACACATTGAAGTGAGGAAGTGGTGGACTGGTCTGGCAAGCGAAAGTGCAGAGTGGTGTGGTTAAGAGTCCTCAAAATCAACAGAACAGGTCAGAATGGGGCCCACTCACAAATAAGGAACTGCTGAGAGGACATCATGAGGGAAGTTCTCATCTTTTCTTGGGACACCAACATGACTGTGTTGCACCTTTCTGAAGTACCTGTACACTAATGCACTCAGTATGAGGAGCAAACAGAAGGAACTAGAAGTTTGGACGCCATTAAAGGGCTACAATCTCACTGAGGTCACAGAGATGTGGTGGAAAACTCACATGATAGGAGTGCTGCAATGGATGGATACAAACTCTTTAGGAAGGACAGGCTGGGAAGGTGATGGGCAGGAGTTTATGTGAGAGCAGCTGGAATCCATGGAGCTCTGCATTGGGGTGAGCAATGAGCCTGTTGAGAGTTTATGGCTCAGGATTAGTGGGTAGACTGACATGGGTGATGTGAGGGGGGTATCTCTACTGTCTGCTTGATCAGGAAGAAGTAGATGAGGTCTTCCTCAAACAGCTGGATGAAACCTCACACTCATAGGCCCCAGTCCTCATGGGGGACTTTAACCACCTTGGTATCTTATAGAGGGACAACATAGCAGAGCACAAACAATCCAGGACATTTCTGGAGTACACTTGTGACAGCTTCCTAGCACAGGTGATTGAGGAGCCAACAAAGGGAGGTGCTCTGCTCAACCTGATGCTTACAAAGGAAAAAATGGTTAACTGGTTTGCTGACATCCATTCTAGATGGTTGAACTGACTGACTAGTCCAACTCCAAGCACCTTGGGTGGGTGATTACAAATGAAAACAGCAGAAATCTTACATTTGTCTCTTTCTATGGATGCCAGCGATACTCCATTGTCTTTCAAATGGAGAGAATTTGCAGATGAGTGTAAATCATTAATGTACCTACTGACGTAGCCTCCCTATGTTAGTGGTGGGTTTGTGTCGCGACGGAGGGAAGACAGGGTCGCTCAATATGAGTGATCAGCA
>JARKVS010000593.1:171135-181778 GCA_030770645.1 Numenius phaeopus
ACAAAAGTTAAGCTCATGATTGGTTAGTTCTTAGAAAGATCAACTCCACCCTTGGTTCCTTCTTTACAATTACTTTCATCCTCTTTTCCCATGCCTGAGCAGCTGCAACCTCCCTGTTATCATACAACAATTACAGTCAAGGACAAGGTATCCTTGCCAGCCCAGTAGTTACGGGGGCTGAATCCGATGTTTCTCAAGCTTTTGCTCGGCCAGCTGGATCATGTCTACGTGACCCTTCTCAGCTAGCCATTCTCCCACAGGTTTGTGTTCCCTAATATCCCATGGTGGTAGTCTGAGGCACCTTCAGTTCCTTTTTTCAGCTCCCTGACTCATGGGGAAAGAACGCTGGCTGCAGGTGGCTGCAATGAGGCATTGAGGTGAGAGAGGAGGCTCCACAGGCGGCTGTCCAGAGAAGGGAACCCATAAGACTGTGGAAAAAAATTGCCACACTTTGCCATATGATGTTGTGTGAAGACTGTCATGTGATGGATTAAGAAGCCATCTCCAGAGTCAGATGAGCTGGACTATTTGAGGCCAGAGCCTTTCCAAGTTTGGAGCATCATTATGAAGCAGGACTTTAGCTCCCAGGTGTGCCTGTATGGAGAAGCCATATGTCTTCCTAGAGAGAACTCCACAGGAAAGCAAGCAGCTGTGTCCATCTGTGCTCCCTTTAATTCCCATGAGGAACTGATGTTTTTTTCTAGTTTCTCTTCTAGGACATAGAATGGGCTGAGGGGAGGGAGCCTTTCAATCCCCACACTGGGGACACCAGGGTGACACACGCTCCACCCAAGCAACTCAGCAGTGGTCAGAAAGCTGCTTTGAACTCAGCTCCTGAGGAAGGCACAAGGAGAACAAGCCTCTCCCCCACTCTCCACAGTACTTCCTGCACCACTGCAGTCTGCAGTCACCACTCTTCCCATCCCCAAGGCAAAACACCAGCAAAGAGTGGGAGCTTCCCTGAACCACAAAGACCATGGCTACATCAGACGTGGCATGATGCTGGGGGACAGCTGTCCTCAGACCAGCGAGTGTAAATAGTCCCTACTTTCAAGCTGTCCTCCAAAGCTCACACACTGCTCGGTGCAGATTTCATAACATGCCAAGGAAAGATGCACACTGATTTATATTAGTATAGCATACTGCATACAGCAGATAGAGCCAGGAAAGCACACAGCATGAAAAACTCAGGGGAAGAAAGAACCACTCTTCAGGTTGTATTTCAGTTTCTCAGTATGTATGTTTAGGCTGTTTTAAATTGTGACATTATGACCAGATCTAAATCCCTCAAGGATTACCCTAGGAATGGTGCTGAGCTAGCAAATGGCATTCCATTTTGCTACCATTGACAGTTCTTAGGCAAATACATGTGTGGCAGCGTGTCTGTCCAGATACTACCGTGTGCTTGAGTTGCTCAGTGCAGGCACATTCGTGTGAGGCCAAGTGTGGGCAATTTGTGACCTCCCAGCACCCAGACAACAGAATGTCCAAGGACTTTGTGTCAGTTGGTAGAAGGAAGCCCAGCAGCAGTGCTGGGGCCATGCAGCTTAGGGCACAGGGCAGGTGGAGCTGTAGATGGTTTCTGTTCCTAAGGTGACCATTAGAGCTGGCTCTGGATACCTGGCATTACTCAGGTGAGTCTGGATGAGTCCCTCAGGAATCAGCTGTGGAGCAGAAGGGGCAGCTGATACAGGTGGGATCTGACCAGGAGAGAGCAGCAGTTTGCGTATGACAAAGGCCTGGACTGACACTGCAAGGGGGGGGGCGTACCTTGCTCCATTCATGCTTGAAAGATACTCTTTACTACAAAAGAATACACTTTTAAACTAAAATAAACATACACAGGCCTCATTTCATAAGGTGGTCATCAAGAATCTCTCCTTAGCATCAGATAAAAGGAAACATCTCCAATTAGCAACCACTCCTGTGAGGCCGAACAGTGTTCCATACCCCAACAGAGTCTGAGGAAGGCAACGCTCAGTTGCTGAAGCCTGGATTAAGTAGATCCTGACAAACCTCCCAGGGACACAAAGTTAATGGCAAAACTGAAGCTTCCTGCAGTTTTAATGAGTTCTACAATGGGTTATTAGAGTGGGAGTGGGGTTGAACACAGCAATCATTCCAATGGGACTAATTACTCAAAAAGGTACCGGTAATGTTAAAGAGGAAAGGTTCTTTGCCAAACAACTGCCCAGAGTCAAATGCAAGGGGACAAATAAAAATTCCCAGTCCCACACAACAGTGAGGTTCCCATAACCAGCCAGCCAGTGGAGGGGGAAGCTGTGGATGCCCCATCCCTGGAAGTGTTTAAGGCCAGGCTGGATGGGGCTTTGAGCAACCTGCTCTAGTGGAGGCGTCCCTGCCCATGGCAGAGGGGGTGGAACTCGATGATCTTTAAGGTCCCTTCCAACTCTAACCATTCTATGATTATATATGTGTGTGGTACAATGTATTACTGTCACAGGGGTAGTAATCAAATTCACTCGTAAGAGAGAAGCAGTGAAATATTTATTAAGGTGGAACAGTGATTTAACAAAATTAGTAGTAAATGGAACAGTGTTTTACAAGATTCGACAGCAAGGTACACTTGGTTATTTACTGCACAGAGGACAGGGTCAGACAAGCCGTCAGGGAGACCCTCCCGTTGAGTCACGAGGTTCAGAAAGGACCCCCTGGCTTTCTAAACTCCTTCTCAGAGAGGAGTCCGGGTACGGCTGGATCCAATCCTGGTCCCAGACTTGGTCAACGGTTTATGTCTAAAGGGTTATATATGTGCAATCAATCCTTTACATTACTTAGCTAAGATTTCAAAGCTTAGCATGCTATTAACCATTTACCAAGAATCTATCGTGGCAAGGAATTTCTCAACCTTGAGGAGTAGAACTTTAAGCGAGCATCCTCATTCAAGGGGAGACCCTGGCATGCAGCCCGCTGCCATACAAGAGAGCTCAAAGAGCTCTTGGGTTCTCCACTATTTTCAGAGTGAGATAATTGACCCACAGTCATATTCTCATGGGAACAAAATATCTAGGTCCCCATTCTAGAGAGTGTTTTGGCTGTGTTGCCAGCCATCACCCAAAGTCCAGGTGCAACCCATCACAACTCCCACTGATGGTTATGGCTTGAGCAGGAGCCTGGGGGATAGAGAGAGGGGAAAAAAGGGGAGAGCATACCACCACACTTACACAAAAAAATCTTGCTGTGGTAAAGAGCAAGCTCACCTTCTACATAAAGCCAAGAATTTAACGTTTGTATAATTGAAACCTTAGCCATCTAACCAAAGAATCATTTTCAATGTCAACTCATTATCACAGAAAGAGTACTTTTATGCAGAAAGGACTTAACAATCATCATCATTACACACACTGCCTAGTTTCTACTCCCTTTCATGGTGTTATGCTCATCCTTCCACCTCTCCTCTGGATCCTAGGATCAGTAGTTTCAATGTAGTAGTGGTTGTGGTGGAAGTGTTGCCATGAGCTGTCTGCCTCGAGTCCTGTGCCCAGAGGAGTAAGTAACAAGTTGATGACTTCTGCGTCCTCACTCTAGGATCCACTTCAGGGAATTTTTATTCATTTGCTAATGTTTTTACACCTTTCTCTTCATTGGTCTGTAGCTCCATGTTACATCTGATTTTGCCATCTATAATGTGTTTTATACATTAGCTCTGTTTGTTACCTCTAAAACTATTTTTCCCAGCTCCAGCTCTGCATTACTTTAACTAACTACTGGTGAGTTGTTTTCTAGCTGTGGGGCCTCCAGGACCAAGTCTGTGACCCATTGCTTATCATTCCAAACCTACCAACCTACCAATCCCTTTACTTGTGAAACCTCTGCTGTCATGCTAGGCCTGCATTTCTTGACACTACAGCATTATGTTAGTGTCAAAAATAATTAATTCTGCACACAGTAATTAGTGATTCCTACTATCTATACAAAAACTGGTGTTGTTCCATGAAAAAAAAAAAAGGAAAAATAGAGGCAAATTAGGCATAGCTATCAGCCAGAAGAAAATAAAATCAGCAATACAGCTACACCCAGTAAAAACAACACTTCAGGAAGGTGAAGGCAAGTTCAGACAGAACAAGCCTGACCAGCCTGAGGCCCTGCAAGGTCAGTTCAAAACCTGTAACCCATTATTAGCAACATCAGTACTGTATCACTGGGCTACAGGGCTACAGCTGACACCAACCCATCCATCCACTACAGCCCAGGCTGTAGCAGAGGTAGTCAGGGCCAGTCCTGACCTGAGCGCTAGCCATGGCTGCAAGGGGATGCAGATCTTACAACTGCTAAGCACCCCTGCCTCTGCTCTCTGGTTCTCCCCACTCAGCCACCCGTAGCCAAAGCACCATGAGCAGCGACTGTCATGAGCACACACAGTCACAGTGGGAAATGTAATAATGCAATGAGGGCACCACACACGTGGACAGACAGACATGTGGGTGAAAGTTTTCCCCAGAGCTATAAGGATATAATCCACCCCAAACAGAAGCTCCCAGGATCCATAATCCCCTTATTCCTGCAGGCTTTGGGCAAATCCCATGAAATATCACCATAAAATTACAAGGGGTAGCAACACAAAGCATGAATGAAAGCTGTGATTTTGGTCTGATACTCACAACCTTGCCCTTTTGCCTGGAGAAGCACAAGTGCCACCCATGTCACGATCTTGGCTGTGGTTCCAGCATTGCTGAGCTCTGTGAGTGATCAGAGGGCAAGTACTGAGCAGCATTTCATGTGCACACCACAGCACAGTGATATCCACTGCAGAGTTCCTCTTAAAAGACACTGATTCCAGGCTCTCTCCCATTAAAGTTCACCACGGCTTGGATTTCCAGTTGGCCTTTCACCCCTCTTCAGAATTGAGATGGGACTTGCTCATTTTAGCCTTTCCTCACTTCCTCTCTCTGGCTTTACTGGCTTAAAATTTCATTTTGCTTTGATGCATTCTGTTAGTTGCTCTGTTAAGATTTTTCACCTCCCCCTTCCTCCCTCTGGCAGAGGGTGACTGAAAAGTGAACTGATCTCCCATCTCTCAAAATTACATCTCCACGACTCATTAGGAAAGGCCTTGAAAAACAAATTATAGGTTTCCCCAAAAAACCCAACCACCACTGATTCCTTCTTGCTCCTGTCCTGGCTACTTTGGCTCCATCGCTCCTGATTTTATAGAAGAAAATACATAATTCTCAACTCTGCAAGACATTACCAAGGAAGTAGTTATTGTTGCATGCAGCAACTGAAGATGGAACCTACCTCTCCAGTGAACCCAGAGACCTGGGAATCATAGAGTGGTTTGTGTTGAAAGGGATGTTAAAGATCACCTAGTTCAATCCCTCCTGCCATGGGCAGGATCATCTTGGACTAGATCAGGCCACTCAAAGCCCTGTCCAACCTGACCTTGAACATCTCCAGGGAAGGGGCAGCCACAGATTCTCTGGGCAACCTGTAGTGTCTCAAAGGAAAGGCCAAGCCAAAGCCCATGCCTACCTTTGTGCCATGTCCAGTCCTGCAGTGGCACACTTAAGGCCAAGGCCAGACCTCCAATGGAGAAACCTCCACCCAGACCAAATTATGAGCCACCTCCAGGGCATGAGCTTCATCCTCAAGAAAACAAACCAAAGACAGTAAAAGAAACCCTCCAGTTTCCCAGGTATTTTTCTTTTGTTCCAGCTTAACCAAAATTGCATCTATGCAATAATCTTATATAGCTGTTGTGATTTTTGTTATCGCATCAGGATTTGTACAGTGTCTGATTCTACAGTGATTTTGCAAAGCTGGCTTCAGAATCAGACCTTGCTTCCTTGCTAGTGAGCTCCCGCCAGCAACGATGTTGTCTCAAAAGCCAGATATTTTTAGCTTTGTCCTTCCTTTTGCAGTACTTACATAGTGGCCAGTATGCCTTTCAGTGCAGTAGTAACACACAAGCATTGCTGCTCTCATTTTTAGACTAGTTAGTATGTAGTATTTCTTTCAATATTTTGTATTTTTAGTGCTTAGGGTTTTGGGTGGGGGTTTTTTTTGGTATTTAGAACTTATTTTTCAGTATTAAGTATCAGTATTTAGCATTTGCCTCCTGCTGAGAGCAGTTGTATCACATCCAAACTCATTCATTACTCTAGCACTACGTATCTGGAGGGAATGACACTATTTAGACA
Source organism: Numenius phaeopus (assembly GCA_030770645.1). NCBI lineage: Eukaryota > Metazoa > Chordata > Aves > Charadriiformes > Scolopacidae > Numenius > Numenius phaeopus. The sequence goes on from JARKVS010000593.1 coordinate 177,297, forward strand.
TAGGCACATACAGGGAAACATCTCCAGAAAATAGACATAATAACACATTTATGGAGATTACAAGGGCACAGAGTTTTTAAAAGATGCACAGATGTTCAGTAAGATTTTCAGAATTATATGCATGCTTAACAGCCACTGAAACAGGTCTTCAGACTTTTTGCAAATCCATTAGGCACAAAGATATTGCAGAAGCCTGCCCCAAAAGATGTAGCATGTGTTCTATCTTGACCCTTATCCTGAAAAGCAAGTCAAACAAAACACTAGTCAGCAAATGACAAACCTTCCACACTGTAACTTCTACAAAGCATGCACTGTTAATTAGCCATGTGCTGTTTCCAGCTGCAGAAGCCCAAATTACCCCCTGGCCTTCAGGTCACGCAGTCTCAGCATGGGCAGAGTTTAGCTTGATTCCAATTTGGGCAAATATCAAGAAGAACCATGCAATCAATGAAAACCTACCAAGAGTGAGTCTTTATTTTTAGAAAACTATGTGATGTAGAATCCAAAGGGAAGTGACACAGAAAATTTTCAGCAGTTTTTTACATATCCTCCTTTGGTACATGGAAATTTAGATAGTTTGGATTTCTTGGAACTTCCTTCCTAAAAGGGTTATGTGTGAGAAAAAAATAACAGTGTGGCTTAGACAAGTTTTTTAGATGTCTACAGGAGATTATGGAGTTTCTTGCGGAAAATGCAGGCAGATGCACGTTAACAACCATGAAAACTCACTGGATTTACATCTGTTCATGTGTTTGAATGGGAAAAAAAGATTTCTCCTCAACAAAACTGACAACTAGCATGATAGAATTAGCCAAAAATCTCATCAGGTAGCATATCCTCTCCTCTGCCTGAGATCATGGACATACCACCTCCAGAAGCCCATGACATTCTGCAGCAAAAGGCAGAGAACTCATGAAAGCAGGCTACTGTTGACCTGCTAGGACATACAAGATCTTCAACAAAACTGAGGCTTGCAAATGATAACCAGAGCTAATTACCTGCTTCACCAAATGCTCCAGGAGATCACCTGGGTGAGGCACCCCTCACCTTCCTTAAAAAGTGGTAGGAATAAGTCATTCTGTTCAATACCAAGGGGGGTGTCACAGTGGGGCAATACTGCTGTGTTTTGGGTTCCCGGACAAAGTCTGATTAGGCTGTTTGTATTTTAGAAAGGTGACCTTACAAAGGACCTCTTTGTTCTTAAAATTGCATTTCAAAGTGGCTTTGAGAGAAGACATGAATCATGTCACCCAATGCCTTGGCCATTGTTTTGCTTCCTGCATTGTCCTGAGTCCTGTGACCCTTTATCCAGCATGAAATGGCCATACCGCAGAAAGCCAGCATGCAACACCAAAGGAATTCAGCAGTCAAGATCAAAGAGGCTGGAGAAAACTTATTAGAGAAAATGTTTTTAGGTCAAAATTTAAGAATTATCACTATTGAGACAACAGGAAAGAAAAACCCACCTGCTGCAGGAGGTACTTCCCATACAAACGGCATGAATGGATCTGTTCAGTTCCTGCAGCCATTACTTCAAATTCCCAGTAACAGTGTGAATAGGGTAGTTCTCCAGATTTACTAAGTTTGGATCTGAAGAAGATCATTGAAAACAGCTGAATCTTTTCACATATACAAGATGCTCCCACAGTAAGAAAAGCTTTCAGATGCTGACAAAATGGCAGAGCACAGGAGTGAAGATGGACAGCATGCAAAGAAGGACAATAGTAGAAACTGTTGCCTAAAAGGTTTTTGGGTTTGGTTTTGGCTTTTTTTTTTTAACAGCAATTGTTTCAGCTTCTTCATGCAATTTCCTGATCCTAATTTCATGTAAATGCCTTCTGTTAGAAGCTGTGTATCCTCACCTGTTCTAACAGCTTTCCAGGATAACAGGGTGTTTGCCTTGCTAGTCAGGGAACTTGGGTGTGCTCCAATGTGATGTGACTTTGCATCCCGCTCATTCTGGAATTGATATAGCACAGCAGTATGTGAATACTTGTTCCCAGGATAGGAAATACACTTGTCTTTCACACCACAAGCAATTTAGACTTCCAGAAGCAAAAGCTAGATAGTCTCTTCCAGATTGCTACAGGCTTTTAATTCTAAGACATACTCTTACATCCACAGCAGTATGCAGTTCTGCACTGTATATTAATGCTCTGTCTACCAGTTCACATAACACAACACTCACATTTTCTGAAGTTGGGATTTCCAGACAAGTTGGCTGGAGAATCATCTCTGTAGAAAAGCGTCCTGTATTTCTGCTCTGTATCGCATTGCCTGTAGAATGAGCAGGGGACTTAATTACTCACTGTGCAAATGTCCATTCTCCATTTCCTCACCAACAAGGGCAGATTTTTCTTTGCACATCTTGCTGGTGGTATCCCACTACAAGGTTCCAACTCTATAAGTGGAAGTCTCTTTGTTTCCACTAGATGTGCAGCTCCACTGAATTTTGGCTACACACTTTTGTATCATGTCAACCTGCATTTAGGAAAGGGAATCAATGTTAACAAGCAGTTCAAATCACATACAAATACCAAGTTTCCTGTCTTACTCCCTACATATCCTGCATTTCCCATTCACTAAGTCTCATCTGTACCAGCTAAAGCTGCAAGGAGAGTGCATGTTTTGTGGCAGGAAGGAAGTAGTTCCACTTACCACTGCAGAAACAGGCCTTCTAACATGAATCAGGTGGGAGCATTCATATGACAGCCAAATGCTCACTGGAAGTCACGTGGAAGTCTGTGAGCCTGTGCTCTGCAGTCTGGTATGAGACAGAGAGAATTTAAAGGATACTTCTTTAAATATCTTTGAGTAACCTGTACCCTGCCTCACAAGTGCCTCCAGCACTTAAAACAAGGCGTTTTGTTGAATGAAGCAAGCCCAACCCCAGAGGTACCAGCAGCCTCTGGAGAACATGTAGTACAAATAGAAAAGATGAAAACATGGAGTGAATGCATGGAGAATGTATACCCAACCAGAGCTTCTGGGGTGCACACCAACCAGCACCTCAGACCCAGAAATCAGGTGCCTCTAAAATTTTCTCCCCCTGACATTTGGAAATATTTGTCTGGAGAATTAATGGCCCTTCATCAACTCTGTCACCCCATTTACCCTATTCCTCTACCCTGTTAAACTCCCATGCTCTCCAGACCACCATAGCTTCCTGGGGTTCTCACAAAAGTGGGACACCCCGCTGTCTTTTGCGGTGTGAAACCACAGCACCTTGCCAGTGTCTGCCTTTTCTTCATCTACTTGGAAGGTAGCAGGCGACCCCCTCCTGGCCACTGAGCGGCCACAGCGGTTCTGCCTTCTGCCGTTGGTATCAGCAGGGCTGGTCCCAGTGAGGGCCTCTCTGATTGGTCACTGCTTTCCCCACCTTGCAGCAAGGCCTCTTCCCATTGGCCACTCTTGGCTCCAGCCTGGAGCATGGCGGCCGTGGGCACCCCAGCAGGGCGGGGGAAGGTGAGGGGGCGATGGCAGCTGTGCAGGAGGGTCACCCTGGCAGCCGTGGGGGCACAGTGCTGTCCCGGGCCACACGGCCTCTGGTAATTCTTGAGTGGCAGTAGGATTCATCGTGGGTATGACATCGTGAGCACTGGTGACATCACTGGAGATGTCCCAAACAGCCACACTATGGTTCACCACACAGCAAACACTAATTACTAACTAGTACTAATAATAATAGTAATAGGAATTGTGACATCACCATTGTTTTTTACAACATATTAGTGACACACGAGTCATGTTGCCAACAACTGTGACAGAAGCAGTGATACAATGCTTTGCTGATTCACCTGCGCTTTGTCTCATGTCAGGGCCTTTACAGAGGCATCAGTGATGTTATGGGTGTAAATGACATTATACACAAGAGTATCATGAACAGTATCAGAAAACGGGTCAAAGTGATTACTAGAGACGTCTCTTGTCACTGGTGTCATTCATGTCAGTGCCACCAGTGCTGGTAATGTTATGAGTAGTAGTGATATTATCAACAACCACAGCGAGAGATAGTCCTGCTGGGGCTGGGAACACCTCTGCCCCAGGGCTGGCGACAGCAGCTTGGAGGCACCCAGTCCCGGTTCCTGACTATGGGAGCAGTGGTGGTATTGCTGGGGAGGTTGGGGACGCACCTATTCCTGGGGCTGTGACAGCAATGGTCCTGGCATTTGGATTGGAGACACCCTATCCCTGATCCTAGGTGGGGCTGGTGCTGGCCCTGCAAGGGGTGGTGCTGGGGACAGCCTTGTTCCTGGACTTGGCGATGGGCAGTGGCCCTGTGCTCACAGTCTTACTCTTTCTGTCCCAGCCCCGGTGCCATGAAGCCGAGATCTGTGTGTGGTGAGTATAACCCCAAGCCTGTTCTGAAATGTCCCCAGCCACTCCCAGGTCTTCCCTTTACTCTATTCTCAAATGTGCCCAGTTGTCCCTGCATCCTTCCTGTCCCTTGTTTTGTCCTCCAGGATTCCCCAGGTCCTTGTG
>JARKVS010000593.1:181788-194132 GCA_030770645.1 Numenius phaeopus
CCCAACCCTCCAGGATCGATGGCTGTAAGTGAGGGGATGGGTTGCCCAAAAGTGCTTTGGACACCTGGGACCACCTGAAACACGGTAGGACACCCACAACATCCCAAGACTGCCCTGGCATACTTGAGATCCCAGGGGAAAACCCTAGGAGTCCTAGGACACCCTGTGGGCTCAACCACCAGGACACCCTCAGAGCACTCTGGAGACACTATAAGATGATTCTGGGGAACCTGGAACCCCTTAAGGTACTCAGGGAACATTCTAGGACATTGTGGGGACTCCAGGACTTCTTGGTACAACCCCAGAACATCTTTGGGGACAGAGATGACACTCTAGGGACCTGAGGAATGCCTCTGGGCACACCCCCCACCCACCCACCCCAAAACTTAGGACACCTCTGAGATACCCCTGAGACCCTCATGGGACCACTGAGTCCCTACCTGAGGACCCCCCAGGGATACCACTGGGACACCCTGAAGGTCATTCACTCCCCATGCCCCAGTATTCCCCTAGTCAGTCCCAATGTCCCTGTCCCACACAGGATACCCTAGAACCCACTCCTGGGTGCCTGTATTCCCTCTCTCTACCCCAGTATCTCCCACTGGTGTCCCCATTCCCCTTAGCAGTTGTCTAGGTGTCCTCCCTGTGCCCTATTATCACAGCATCTTCCTCCAGGCCGCTCGAGCTGTCCTAGTATGCCCCGATTCTTCCCCCTATATCTGCCCACACTGAGTTTCAAAGGGTGTTCTGGTCCCTCTTGGTTTCCTTGTTGTGTCTTCTCAGGCCATCCCTGTCATGCCCCTCAGGCTGTCCCTGTTCCCCCCCTAGTGTGCCTGTCACTTCCTGGGGTGTCTCTGTTCTCCCAGTGTGCTGACAGAGGTTCTGCAAGGGCCCCAAATCCTTCTGGATGCCTACGAGGGGGCCCTGGAGCTGGGAAAGGAGCTAGACCTGGCCCCAGGGCCACTCTCAGCCCTGCTGAGCATCGTGCGCCGCACTATTGCCATGTGCACAGGTGAGGGCACGGGCAGGAGGGGATGGGAAAGGGGACAAGGTACAGCGTGGGGCTCACCACGACTCTCCCAACCTCAGAGACACCTCTGCCTGATGTGGAGGAGTGCTACGCCTACTTCAGCAAGTTGTTGCTGTGCCACGCCGTGCATGTGAGTTTTTACATGGCCCTCACAGACTTATTGGTGCTTGTGCACTCCTTGTATGCCCCTTGCACGCTTGGTGGTACCTGCCTGCTCCCTGCACACTCCCCACATGCTTCTCAGCATGCACACAACTCCCTGAACACACCCTGTTACGTTTATTGGCAGTCACGCTCTCCCTGCACAGTTATTGAGGCCTGCATGGTCCTCACGTACTCCCTGCACACTTACAGGGCCCCTGTTCCCTTTGTGTACTTTCCATGCGCTTACTGGTGTCCCCACACTCCTGGAACATGGTGCCCACATGTTCTTTGCACTTTCCCCATGTACTCTGCTGAGCCTGTACACTCCTGCAGGCTCCCCAGGACCCACACATCCCTCTGCTCTACACCCTCACTCCCCCAACACGCTCCCTGGCACGTTCCCACCTCCCACACTACCCAGATGCAGCTCAGATGCTCCTCTACTCTTGTACGCTCCCTGCATGCTTCCCAGCCCTGCCTGTCCCTTGCCTGCCTCTGCCATGATGCCATCCCTGCAGTGCCCCCCAGTCAGTGCAGCCATGTTTGGGCTGAGCCAGGTGGCCCGCATTGCATCCCACATCCTCGACACGGTCCTTCGTCACACCAAGCTCTACGCCTACGTCCTCACACCCCAGGTGAGCTTGGCACTGTTGGATGTAGGTGTGCAGCGGGGGACAAGGCCTGCTCTGATCCCACTCACTGTCTTCTGTCCCTGCCACCAGGTCTGCCTTGACCTTACCCTGGTGTATGTGGGGGGCCCTGAGAATTGCCAAGAGGGAGAGAAGCCCACCATCTTCCCCCAGGAGGAGGAAGGAGAGACCCCTGGGAATCCCAACACAGGTCAGACCCCCCTGGCTGCGGAAGGGGTTTCAGGGTTCTGGGGGAACACAGGGTAATGAGGGAGCCCTAGGTAAGCAGGGGACACCCTGAGATCTGGGGTCCACCCTAGTGTCTCAGAGGGCTGGAGCACCATGGGGAGGGTCATGGAAGACACCCTGGGTTTGTGTGGGCAACCAGTGGTCTGGCAGGGTCAAATGGGCAGCTTGGGGTTATGGGGAGGGTCATGTAGAGCACCTTGTTGTCTGGTAGGATCAAGGAGGCCCTCAGGGTTACAAGGTCTGGATGGCACCCTGGATCACAAAGAAAGGTTGGGGTCACCTTAGGATTATGAGTACAACTGGGAATCTCCAGGAGCGTGTCATATCTTGCCCCATGTCCCCCTGTTTCCCCAGTTCCCCTATGTTCCTCCCTGTCAACCAGGCACTTTGTCCTGACCCCTGTCTTCTCCCCATCTTGCTGTGTTCCTGGTGATACATGTCCCTTGTGTTCCATGTCCCTGCTGTACTCTGTTCCATCCCCTTGTACCCAGGATCCCTCATCCCCTTCTCCCCCCGTTGCTGGTGATAAGCCCTAACCCCTGACTTCTCTCACCCTGCATCCCCTGTCTGCATGTGTCCCCAGTTTTAGACTCTGACCTCTGCTCCCTCATATCCCCTTCTTGTCCACAGGGCCCCGTGTGCCCTGTCTTGTCAGTGCCAGGCCCTGAACCCTGTCTTCCCATCCTCCCTGTTCCCTCACCTCTGATACCAGACCATGGCCTATGTCTTTGTGTCCCCAGGGTCTCTGTTACAGGAGGTGGCAGTGGCTGAGCTCATCCAAGTAATTCAGGGAGAGAGCCAGGAGGTGTAGACAGGGCTCCTGTGTGGTCAGGATTAGCTTGGGACCTGCCTTCCCCCTCTGGAGATGCCTTTGGGCAAGGAGGACCTTTCTGGTTTCAACCAAGCCTCACCCAGGGGCAAGAAATACCTTGGAAGACTCCAGGGGTTTTGTCAGGGCAATAAAGGTCTCAGACCCTGCCAGCATCTCTGTGTCATCTCTGGGACCTGGCCCCATGTCCCCTAGGATCCCCTTAGGATTCCCCACATGGCCTCTGGGACACCCCTAGGGAACTCCAGATCTACTGGTACTCCCACATTCTCTGGGATCTCCTCCTACATCCCCAGATTCTCCCATCTCCTCCTCTCTCCCCACACATTCCCAAGTATGTAGACCCCTTTGTCACACACTATATTTATTTATTGATTGCAGCCCCCATGGATGTGATTGCTCTGGTGGCCTTGGTCCAAATAGCAAATGCAATTTATTTTCAGAACTGTAGTCTCTTGCAACAGCTGAAAACAATATAAACTAGTTGGAGCTTCAGTAACTGTGCTATGAAAATGGCACCACCTCATTTATTCACAGTTTACTGCAACCTAATACTTGCTTTGGAATTTTAGTCTACCCTATATACACTTAAAGGTTGTGCATGATTTCAGGTGACTGCAAAGCAACTGTGATTTGTCAAGGCGTATCCATGAGAAAAAAAATGCCTAGTTCATGTCTTCTGAACATGCCTTCAGAGCTTTGCCTGCTCAGGCTTTTATAGGGGTGAAGAATTGCAGGTTGGTTCATCCAGACCACTCTCTTATATGCCAACCCAGCCCTAGAAGCTTCCATGGTGAGATGAGCACCTCTGGAATCCGTATCTGCTTGCTCTCTCCTAAAGAGTAGAGTGCAGCCACGACAGATGCTCCAGCTGTGTAGAAATGGCATCTGAAAAAGCTATTATTCTTCACCCAAAGAGTGCCAGGTCCCCATGGATGTGTAGATGACCCAGGGCCGCAAGAGGAGCCAGAGGCATCTTCTCCTCCTCCAGGAGAAACTGGTCATCACCAAGTTGCTGTAAGACCCTGCCAGCCCAGCTGCCTTTCCTTCCCTTTCCTTTCCCCTATGGATCTGCTCTATGATCTTGCCAGGCACAGAGGTGAGACTGACAGGCCTGTAGTTCCCCGGGTCTTCCTTTTTACCCTTTTTGAAAATGGAGGTTATGTTTCCCCTTTTCCAGTCGGTGGGAACTTCACCAGACTGCCACGACTTCTCAAATATAATGGAAAGTGGCTTAGCAGCTTCACCCGCCAGCTCCCTCAGGACCCATGGATGGATTTCATCAGGTCCCATGGACTTAGGTACCTGATGTACCTGATCTTCTCCTACATTGGCTGGTTCTTCATACTCATAGCCCCTGTTTTTGCCCTCTCATGCACTAGCTTCTGGGAAAATTGAGCGATGGACTGTTAAAAACCACCCTGAAAGCAATGGGGTGGTGGAACCTTTAAAGTTTGGGACAAACATTTAGCAGAAGGTACCTGGTTAGTGAACACCAGGGGATCCATCAATCGAGCTGGTCCTGCTCAATGAGACATTTCACATACTGTAGAAGGAGATAAAGTCCCTGTGGTGCATGAAAAGAATATGCCGGGGAAAAGTGTTTGGGTTTCTCCTGCCTCGGGCAAAGGCAAACCCATTCGTGGGAGTGTTTTTCCTCAAGGACCTGGTTGTACTTGGTGGGTGATGCTGGAGAATGGAGAAATTCGAGGTATAGCTCAAGAAAATTGAACCCTGGGTGAGAATGCTCAGTCCTGAGTCTACTATAATAGATGAGACTGTACAATCATGCACTAAATGGACTTAACAAACTAACGAGAAACTACTGGGGAGAGTCCAGCAGAGGCCACAAAGATGGCCCAGGGAAAGGAGCACCTGCCTACTAAGGAAAGGCTGAGAGACCTGGGTCTGTTTAGCCTCAAGAAGAGAAGGGTAAGAGGGGACCTCATCAAGCATAGGAACAAACTGCCAAGGGAAGTGGTGGAGTTGCCATCACTGGAGGTATTTAAAAGAGAGGTAGACATGGTGCTGAGGGACATGGTTTAGTAGTGGTTTGGGCAGTGTTAGGTTAAGAATTGGACTCAATGATCTTAAAGGTCCCTTCCAACCTAAATGTTTTTATGATTCTGTGACTCTTGGACCCCATAATTCACATCTACAGTAAAATGAGCTGTTCTCTCTTCCTATAGAGTCTGTGTCTTGGTTCAATATCTAAAGGGTGGGTGTCAAGAGGATGAGACCAGACTCTTTTCAGTGGTGCCCAGCGATGCCCAAGTCCCTGCTGGGCCCTGCTGGGGTGCACCCTGAAGAGCCGAGGGAGCTGGCTGATGGGCTGGTGAGGCCACTCCAAGAGGGAGATGTGCCTGAAGAGTGGAAGGAAGACGCTGTGTCCTGCTCGGGGCTCCCCAGTGCAAGGCAGAGGTGGCCATACTGGAGAGAACCCCCAGGCCAGGCCCCCCCGGGGCCCCTCCCACTTTCCGTTGGGCTGGGACCATTGGTCCTGTGGAGCTGGGAAGCCAGCCTGCGCTGCTGCTGGCCGTCCTCTTGAAGGTGAGCGCTTGGGACCTGCAGCTGGAGGAGCTCCTGGCTGGCCTGGAGTCTCCAAAGGCTCAGCTGGAGCCCTTGGCCGGGCAGGACTTCCTCCGCAGCATCCCCGACAAGCTCCTGGGGAGCCACCTCTACGAGGAGTGGACGGCAGCCCTGGAGAAGAGCAGCAGGGAGGAGAAGGTGGAAGAGCTGAAGGCGTAAGTGTGGGCAGCAGCCTGCCTGTTGAGCAGGAGCCCTGAGCGCTGGCTGAGAGCCCCGGGCAAGCTGCGCAACACGGCCGCTGGCTCCCGCCTGCCGTGGGCAAGCCTGGGGAGGGAGGGCTGTGGGCAACGTCCGCTTTAGGAAGGCGGTCTTCCCCTTCCCGCAGGGTGGCCCACAAGTTGCCCGCAGCCAATCTGGTCCTGCTGAAGCGGCTGCTGTGCCTCCTGCGGCACATCGGGCACAACGCAGCCACCAGCAGGATGAGCTGCAGCAACTTGGCCATCTGCGTTGGGCCCAACCTGCTGAGCCCACCCGAGGAGGACCTGCTCCCGCTGGAGGCCATGCTGGAGGTGACGCAGAAGGTAGGCTGTAGCCACCAGCCGCCTGCAGCCTTCCCGGCCCAGGCGAGCCGGGCTGCTCTTCCCGAGCTGCCTGGCTGCCTCCTCTCTGGAGCAAGTGCTGCTGGGGGGGGCTGCCGGCAAGAGCAGCCCCACAGCCACAGCCGCCCCCTCAGCAGAGGCCAGGCTGCGGAGGGGAAGAGCCTGCTTGGCCCCTTCTCGGGCAGCAGGCTTGAGAGCCGGGCTTTGATGTGGGCAGGTGAAGGTGCTGGTGGAGTTCCTGCTGGAGAACGCCGGGGAAATCTTTGGCGAGGAGATGGCCGGTCTTTCCCCTCCAGCAGCCAAGGAGTCACCAGCCCCCGCGGAGAGATGCAGAGGTAAGAGGAGGGACTGAGGCTGTTCACGGGCTGGGGATGCCAGAGACCTCCGCATCCTTTCTGGCGGGGCTGGGCACCAAGTGGGGTCCTCTCAGCCCTGTCTGTTTCCTGGACTCTGCTTGGTCTCTGGGAGCTCTGCAAGAGGAGCCGAAGGCTGCAGACGGGGCTCGGGGGGCTGAAAACTCCACTGGGGCAGGGCTTCGGGTGGGTTTTGCTTGAGCGGCTTTTTCCTTCCAAGAAATCACTGTGCTGCACGTGCTTGTTCTTCCTCATTCTACCTTTAGAAGAGTGAAATGTCATCAGTGAAGCTTGGGGAGATGCCATGTTGGAGCCTGAAATGGGAGAGGTCCCCAGCACGGGGAGAGCGCGTCTGGTGGAGGAGGGGAGTTTCTGATGAGGCCAAGTTGCTGCTGTGCCTCTGCCTGGCAGGAGAGCTGGTATGTGTCTGGGGTGTTCCCCCGCTCCCCGGGATGATCCCTGGTAAGGGGAACTGCAAAGATTGTTCCTCCAATGCACCAGGCATGTGCTTAATGCCACACAACATCTACAAAATGCCCAGAAAAAGAGAGAGGGGAGTAGTTGTCACCTTCAGAGGAGTTTTGCTCAGGTCCTACTTCGTCAGAGCTTTATCAAGTCTCTGTTTTGGGGGGCAGGGGGAGCGAGCACAGTGTGACTGAGCCAAAGCAGCCAAAGGGATCTCCTCTGGAGAGCTAAGGTAGCAATCTGGCAAACAGTCGCCCACCACTCCAGACTCTCTCTTGCCACCAGCCAACACCAACATTTCTCTTGTAGGCACCTCTGGCTTTGCCTCCAACCACCCCCCAAGAGCGTGACAGGCTCCCTGGGGCACCCAGAAGAAATGGGGAGGCTTTCCGAGGAAAAGAGGTAAAATGAGCTGCCTTTTGGTTAAAACCAGAACTGACAGGGGTGGGATTGTGGCTTTCCCGAACTAATAGCCCTGTGGGACGGAAAGGTTTGCAGGCTCCACCCAGGCCAAGGAAAAGAGAAGACAACGCAAGAGGAAACGGACCTGGGAAGAGGAGAGTGAAAGCCGCTTGGCAAAGAAGAGGAGGAAGAGAGGAAAAGCCTTCATGGATGGATCCAGGAGAAGATGTCGGAAGGTGCAGAAGATCAGCAAGGCCAGGTGTGTACCAGGCTCTGCTGCCCACCTTTCCCAACTGGGAACACCGCTCTTAGTGGGTCCCGCTGGCTGTTAGGGGGCGGCGAGGGATGGTGCTGGGCAGGGTTTGGGAAGAATTCCATGGCAGTTCCCCAGGGGCTCCCGATGGAGCCCCGCTGCGTGGCACAGGGGCACTGAGCATCTCTGCACACGCACGGGCCTCCAAGGGCATTGCCCGTGGGGACAAGATGCCAGAGCCATGCCGGGGCCAAGGCCAGCGACAGCTCTCTCTTCTGGGCCATAAAGAAGGCCTTGTCAACGCTGTTCCCCAAAGAGAGGGGAACCAAACCCTGCCTCTTCCTGCCTCTCTGGGTTTAGCAGAGCTTTCGCACTCTGTCGTTGCAGGCGCTGATGGCTTTTCTCCGGCTGAGGCGCTGTGACTCCTGGGACTGCCCCAGTCGATGTCCAGATGTCCGCAATAAAATGAGCTGTTCTCCCTCCCGACTGAGTCTGTGTCCTGCTTTGAGCGACAGTTCTCTCTCTCTCTCTCTCCCCTGATGGCGGCGATCCGGAGAACTCCTTGCCCCACTGCTGGACCCCTGAGCCCTACCCTTCCTCCCGAAGTCACAGTGCTCCCAGTGTCCCACCTTGGCTTTCCCTACTGGGAGTGCACGGCTTCCTGCTGAGAGCAAGGGCTGAGTGTAATCCTTGTCCATTTTATACTGGCATCAGGATCAATACTGGTTCTGTAGTGTTATTAATGTGAATTATTTTATTATTATTCTATTAAATTTGTTTCTTTGTTAATCCTTGGGTTTCCTTGTTTTTTTCCCGATGTGGGGAGGGGTGGGAAGGGGTTCGGGTGGGAAAGAGTCATCGGGTCATAGAATAATTGTCTGAATGACAATAAATTGGGGGCCCTGCGGAGGTGGCCTGGTCCAACATCTGCTCCAGCAGGCTCCCCTAGAGCAGGTTGTCCAGGACCATGTCCTCTTGAGGTCCGGGAAATCAATAGTGCCCATGGGGACCCACAGGTTGCCACAGGAATCTCACAAGTGGCCATGGGGACCTCACTTGTGGCCATAAAGACATCACCAGTGGTTGCCACAGGGTCCTCACTGGTGGTTTCGGGGACCTCGCTCATGGCCACTGGGACCTCACTGGTGCCCACGGGACCCACTGGCACCCATGGGAATCTCACTGGTGCCCACAGTCATATCACTGGTGGCCAGAGGGACCTCGCTGGTGCCCACAGGGACGTCGCTCGTGGCCACTGGGACCACACTGGTGGCCACGGGGAGCTCAATAGTGGCCATGGAGACATCACTGGTGGCCACCGGGACCCGCTGGTGGCCACGGGGACATCACTGGTGGCCACAGGGACATCACTGGTGGCCATGGGAACCTCGCTTGTGGCCACGGGGTGTTAGGTCCTGGTCCAATTGTTTGTCTGTGTCCTGGGTCTGGCGGGGATAGGGTTAATTCTCCCCAGGATCCAGCAGGAACACAGGTATCCCATCCCATGGGAGCCATGCTCAGGGGATAGCCGGAGCTAGCTGGGGGAGGGGAGGGACAGGAAGTCACCCCCGGGGGAGTGGAGCGGGCTGGGGCATCCCGGGTCCAGTCGGCACGTGGTGGTATCGTAATCGTGGTTGTATATTCCTCTCTCAGTGTTATTGCTACTGTTTCTTGTTCCCTTTGCTGTTCTGTTAAATTGCCTTTGTCTCAACCCACGAGTTTTGCCTTTTTCTTCCGATTCTCCCCTCATGGCCGTGGTGGCGGTGGGGGCTCCGATCTGAGCCAGCGGCTGCCACGTGGTTCTTTGTTGCCGTCTGAGGCCAAACCACGACAGTCTGGTAGGGGCTCATAATAATTCTGAGAATGCGATTAAGACGCAAACGAGGTCAGATGCCGTTTACTGTAGCTTTGCTGTTGTTACCTAAAAATGAGGCTAAATGGCGACAGAGAAAAGGCAGAGGGATAGGAAAGGCAGAAAAGAGAAGCAGAGGCAGGATTACAGAGCACAGCAAGAAGTAAGTCACCACCACTGGTCAGACCCGCACAACGGCTCGACGATCCTCTGGAGTTCAACAGCATCCCATCGATCGGTGATTCTCGGGTCGTATAGATGGCGATGGCTGACAGTGGTAAAGGTCCCATTTGCAGTGGAACAGTAATTTATAGTCCCTGTCGGCCCGTAGTTTGACCAATCAATGTGACAGTTACCTGTGCTCGTCCACTCATAGTCCAACACAGTCACTGCACAAGCCCCCCTTGCCTCTGCCCCCTGGGCAGCGCTGGGCACTGCATGGCAGAGGAGTTCCTTGCGGTAAACAGGACACAGTTGTTTTGAGAAGCAAGGACGTACCTCCTTTGTTGTCATACCATGTACATGGGTGGCAGTTATCTTGCAGCAAGCAAGCTTTGAGATATTTTGTTTTCTGTAGGTTTCTCAAACGGGCACATCACTGCTGGCCACGGGGACCCACAGGTGGCCACAGAACATCACTGGTAGTCACAGAGACCCACGGGTGGCCACCAGGACCTCACTGCTGGCAACAAGGACCTCACTAGTGGCCATGGAGACCCACAGGTGGCCACAGGGACATCGCTGGTGGCCCCAGGGACCTTGCAGGTGGCAACAGGGACCCACATGTGGCCCCAGGTACCTCATTGGTTCTACAAGGACTTCACTAGTGGCCACGGTGACCCCCAAGTGACCACAGGAACCTCAGTTGTGGCCAAGGGGACCCACGGGTGGCCACAGAGACCCTCGGGTGGCCACAGGACTTTACTGGTGGCCACGGGGATATCACTTGTGGCCATGGACACCTCACTGGTGGCCAGAGGGACCCCTGGATGGCCACCAAGACCTTGCTCATGGCCAGCGGGACCTCACTGGTGGCCATGCGGACCTTGCTTGTGGCTACAATTACCTCACTTGTGGCCGCAGGAATATCACTGGTGGCCATGGGGACCCCCAAGTGGCAACGGGGACATCACAGGTGGCCACAGGTATCTTGCTGGTGGCTACCGGGACCCACAGGTGGCCACTGGGACATTGCTTGTGGCCACCTGGACCTCGCAGGTAGCAACGGGGACCCACAGGTGGCCTCAGGGACCTCACTGGTCGTCACAAGGACTTCACTGTTGACCACGGTGACCTCCAGGTGGCCATGGGGACCGTCAGGTGGCCACAGGGACCTCACTAGGCGCAAGTGGGACCTCGCTTAGTGACCATGGGGACCTCGTTGTTGGCCACAGGGATGTCACTAGCGACCATGGGGAACAAAGGCTGGCCACAGGGACCTATTGGCCATGAGAACCTCACTTGTGGCCATGAGGACCTCACTGGTGGCCACGGGGACCCTCAGCTGGCTACGGGGACATCGCTGGTGACCAAGAGGACCTTGCTTGGTGGCCATGAGAGCATCACTACTTGCCACAGTTACCTCACTGGTGGGCATAGTGACCTCAGTGGTGGCCACGGTGACATCACTGGTGGTCATAGGGACCCCCAGGTTGCCATAGGGACCTTGCTGGTGGCCAACATTGGTCAGGGGGCGTGACCCAGGGAAGCAGGGTGGCTTGAGGGTGGGCTTGGCCTGAGGGTGGGCATGGTCAGAGGGGGCGTGGCCTTGACATGGCCATGTTCTCTCAACTGGCCAAACTGATTAAGGCCTTCAAGGACTTCATGCAGGGGATGGGTTACAGTGAGTATATTTAGCACTCACTAATATGCATGGAGCTCATTAATATTCACGAGGAGTCATTAATATCCCAGGGAGGAGGGGATTAACACCCCCCCGGGTTGTTAATTGCCCTCCCTGGGGTGAGACTGGCACTTTAGGGACTGAATCCCACCTCTGGGGGTGTAATTAATGGCCATCGGTGGTAATTAATGCCCTGGGGGGGTAATTAATTGGCCCGCGTGTTAGTTAATATTCAGGGGGGTAACGAAGCCACGTAGGGTCTGTAACTGGCTCTCCCTGGGGAGGTAACTGGCACCTTATGGGGTTAAATTCCACCCAGGGGAGGGTAATTAATTTCCCTCAGGGGTAATTAATAGCCCATGGGACGGTAATTAATTACTCCAGGTATAATTACTATTATTGGGATAATTAATTGCTGCTCCAGGGGAGGAATTAGCACTCTTATGGCGATAAATCTCAGGGGGGTTAATGAATGGTTCTGGGGAGTAATTAATAGCACCGGGGACAGCTATTAATTACCCCAGGATTTAATTAGTATTTGGTGGCAGTCATTAATTGGCAGTTTGGGGCAGTAAATGCCATCCTGGGGCGGGCAACTAATTCCCCTGGAAGACAATTAAACCTTCCGGGGAGAGTAATGAATAACTCTGGGTTAATTAATCCCTCCTAGGGTAATTAAGTGCCTCCCTGGGGGTAATTGCCACCTTATGGGGGTAACTCCCAGCTTGTGGGGGTAATTAGCCCCCCCCCCTCGCGGCTTAATAAATGAGTCTAGACGGTTAATTAATGACCATGGGGGGTAATTAATTGCTATGGGGGCTAATTACCTACCCCCGGATCCCCCCTCCCCAGTGCCCCATGTCTGGACTGGAAGCATAGTGTGGGGCCAGGTAGGGAGTGACATCAGCAATGACATCACTGGTGAGGTCACCCTCCACGCACCCATGTGTGATGTCACCATCCCCTTGTGAGGTCATGTGTGATGTCACAGTGCCCTCTTCTCCCCCCCCCCCCCCCCCCCATCCCAACCCGGGTGTGCACATAGGGGTGTGTGGCCTCGAGGAGGGGCATGGCCTTCTCTGCAATAACCCCACTGGAGGCATGGCCTGGGACTGATGGGGCATGGCCTAATAAAGGGGGCATGGCCTAATAAAGGGGGCATGGCCT
>JARKVS010000594.1:0-36358 GCA_030770645.1 Numenius phaeopus
GGGGGGGTTCAGCCTGGAGAAGAGAAGGCTCCGGGGAGACCTTGGAGCCCCTTCCAGTCCCTAAAGAGGCTCCAGGAAAGCTGGGGAGGGACTCGTGATCAGGGAGGGGAGCCACAGGAGGAGGGGGAAGGGTTTTAAACTGGAAGAGGGGAGATGGAGATGAAATCTGGGGAAGAACTTCTTTGCTGTGAGGATGGTGAGAGCCTGGCCCAGGCTGCCCCGAGAAGCTGTGGCTGCCCCATCCCTGGAGGGGTTCAAGGCCAGGTTGGAGGGGGCTTGGAGCAACCTGGTGTGGTGGGAAGTGTCCCTGCCCAGGGCAGGGGGTGGCACTGGCTGGGCTTTAAGGTCCCTTCCAACCCAACCCATTCTATGATTGTATGAAAAGAGCAGAAGAGGTTGTTTGGTGCTGCCCACCCTCAAGACAGGATACAGCTCCATAAGTGCCCAGCTCCATAAGGATGGCTCCAGGAGGAGGATGGGGAGAGCAAGGCAGCTTCTGTCTGATTTTAGATGGGAGAGCATGGGGAAGCAGAGTAGCTTGGGCATCTGGGCAAGGGGAAATCCAAGGTCTTCCTCCCGCTTTCCGAAGCTATTTGTGCATTTATGTCCCTGGGTAAAACGTTTGGCCTAAAAGCCCAAGGGCACTGAGCCACCTCGCTCCCGACATACCAGGGAGGCCGCCCCACCGCTGCCTGCGGCAGGGCTGGACCGGCTCTGCCCCACCAGCGGAGCAGGCTGCAGCCCCCCCAGTCCCACCCAGCCTGGCGATTTCCATATTCCCCTTCTTCTCCTTCCCCAGGTGAGTCTCCCAGAAGGAACTTCCCACCAAGAACAGACTTGCCTTGCTCCCAGCGAAGGGGAATCTGCACCCTCGCTTTGCTCAAGAATTCGCTCTTACTCAGAAGGCATCAAGGCTCCTTTGTAACCTCCTGCCTCCCAGAGGGGGGCTGTTGTGGCTGGCCCCCCTCTTCCTCCCGGCCCACGCAGATGGGTTTAGTTCCTTGCAAAGAGCTGCCTGTTCATGCGTTTCCTTAGCAAAGGTGTGTTCCTTGGCCACGGGAACAGCAGTGAAGGAGCAGGTGGGCCCCCAAGAATGAAGAACTTTTTCCCTCGGTTTAAGTAGGTCAGCGCAGCCCTGGCCACCTCCTGGAAGCAGAAAGCTGGACCCGGGGGAAGGTTATCACCTTCCTTCTTCAGAAACCGCCAGTAGAGAAGGCTCAAAAATCAGTCCCCAAAGAGCAGCGCGGCTCCCAGTGTGCCTCATGGGACTGTCCTCCCACAAATTCTCCATGAGCCAGGTCTTTCAGCAGAAAATTGTCACCGAAAACACCTGAAGACGATCCAAAGCTAAACAATTCCCATATGTTTTCACTCCACCTTTGCTCTGCTGTCATACGTCAAACCCCCTTCATGCCCACCTCTCTCCAACCCCACATCCCCCCCCGATGAGCTGCCCAAGGCAGACCAGGCTCATGCGGGGTCCTCCATGCACACCTCCCGGGAATGCTGTATAGGCTGCGGGATTTATGGGGATCAACTCTAATCTCCGGGGATCACCAAACCCAAAGAAAGTGACTCTTTGTTTCTCAAAAGGCTGCAGAAATACCGAAGTCAGCAAAACTCTCGTCCTTGCTGCACCAGTAAGTGGTGGCTAAACCTTATTTTAGATCAAAGGAAGAGAGGGATGGCGGGATCTGACCTAAAGCCCATCCAGCCAGTCTCTGCCTCTGGCAGGAACTCACGCCAGATGTTCCAGAGGAAGGTGCGAAAGCCTCCTCGGTGCACAGACTCAAGATCATCTGCCCCCGCTGACTTCTCACCACCCCATAGAAGGGCATGGGAGCAGCTCCTCTGGCTTTGCTAGTAAAGGCCAGCGAGATGCAGATGGGGATTCACACCAGCTCATTCAAAGACCGACGTTAGTGGGGAAAGGTCCCTCTGCAGGTAACAGAGAAAGAAAGATGAAAGACTTCCTTTGGAGTGATTCAGAAGAAGAGTCCATCTCCGCTCTGAATCATCCTGGGAAAGAGCTGATCTCTCTTCATTGACCAAATACGGAGTTTAGGGCCGTTGGCCTTCAGCCTGATCCCTCAAACAGCCCAAATTCGGGTGAACACATCACCTGAAAGGGTTTCAGCTTCTGCGAAACATCCCTTTATAGGGACTTCTCCTAGATGCCTCCCTGATGTATAAAATGTAACCAGAACACACAACTAAGGTACAGACGAGATGGCGTCCAGCAAAGAGCTGCGTTTAGCAAAACGTTCGTTTCCCAAAGCCCTGCTTCACAAGGCTCTCTTGGAATATCCCAGATTAACAAAGGAAATTCCTAACAGGAGTGTATGTGGTATCAGAAACTCCA
The DNA here is from genome assembly GCA_030770645.1 of Numenius phaeopus. Taxonomy (NCBI): domain Eukaryota; kingdom Metazoa; phylum Chordata; class Aves; order Charadriiformes; family Scolopacidae; genus Numenius; species Numenius phaeopus. The sequence continues at coordinate 2,363 of JARKVS010000594.1, forward strand.
GATAAGCATCTGGACACAGCACCTTGAAGAAGCGAGATCTCTGCCACATCACTGCTGGCGGAGTCGTGTGACCTCACAAGAATCACCTCCAGTTTGAATTTAAGCTTCTCCCTCTTTGTAGCGGGAATAAAGGTGTTGAGCCTCCTTTGCAAAGAACCGTGTGATTTGCGGGTGAAGCAAGTACTGATGGATTAATGGAATTACTGTCAGAGAGCGGAGGAAATACCAGTTGCAAGAGAGAAAAACCCAAGCCTGCCCCCCAGCAGCACTTCCTGCCGGGGTGATGCGCGCGGGGCTGACTGTGACACAAGCAAAGCCCTCATGACGTAACGACACGGAGCCCTCGGCACGTTGGGGTGAGATCACGGCAAGCCCCAACAACGGCCACGAGGTCCCGGTCCAACACCGGTTTCCTGGGCTGGAGAAAGCCAAACGTCCAGGCGCTGGTGGAGTGACTTCAAAGGCCTCCTGACATCAGCAAAAGCCACCCCTGGCGTCTCCACGGGCCCGCGCAGGTTCGGGGAGTTTCACACACTGTGCTCCAGGAGCAATTATCAAAGCACTTGAGTCATGAGAAGCCTCATTGACCGTTACTGAGTACTTCCTTTGTCCAACGTGGAAGGATGCCCAGGCAGAAATATCTGACTTTCACATCTCGCTCTCTTTCCTCACTGAGCTCCTGACACAGCCAGCTCTGTTGCCGGGCTATAGGGAATTTTTGTCCTGGGCTTCTTGACGTGATCCTTTTCAGACAGAAAATCCTGACTCATGAAGCCGTGACGTTGAATATACTGCTGTGTAAGGCCTGATACAATTAGACACTTGGCACCGGCTGACTCCTGAGCCAGCCAAGGAGAATATATGCATTTTTGAGAACTGAATATTTTTATTTTCTACTTTTAAGTGAAAGAGAGAGGAGGGAAGCCTTCGCAATGCCTTAGTAATGAGGGTCACCCAAATACAGTCAATGTCTCCCACTGGATAGTTAAATAAGTGAAATGGAAAAATAATGGTTTTCCCTTTTCCTTTGCAATCAGTGGCCAAATATGTTGATTCTCTTCCGGAATGAGCAGCTGCCAATTTCAGAGAAGAAAATCTCTTGTAGCCAAGTAGCTCAGCTCTTACATGCTCTCAAGCAGCCTGGGAAAAGGAACGCCGGCCAGCCAATCGGCTAAAATAATTTCTGAAAATAAGTAGGTAATGGCCCTCAGAAACACCACCGACACGGCAAATTTGCTTGCAAACTGACGTCTCTTTTAAAGCAGAAAATTGACACATCCGTGTCAAATCCTTGCTCGCACCCGACCTCCTTCGCAGAAACGTTGCGGGGTTGACTGCGGCTCCCATTTCCAACTCACACGGAGATTTTAAGCACACAAAAGCTTCCCCAAACTTTAGGCAAGCAGCAAGAATCTTTGGCTGAGCCCATCTGGCCTTTTCCAAAACATATAGAGACCCTGAGAGTGCTTGGGTGGGGTTTTTTTTGGATATTCTTGCCCCAAAGCCTCAGATTGAGCTCTCTTTGCAGTGCTTGGAAAATAGAAACAAATGCTGTCGCAACTGGCCCGATTCTTTTTTTACTTCAGTGTAATTCCACCGCATCAGCAGGGAAACCAGGTAAAAGCCAACCGACCACAAGCCAAAGGAAATATCTGGCCGTGCACAGGCAACCTCGCTTTGTCTAGATGTCATGCTTACTGGTATCTTCCAGGCGTCTGAAGTCTGCACTGATTCAGAACCTGTTGGCCATGGAGTGACACCAAAACTGTTTCGGGGGAGTTTCGCCTTGTGCTGTGCCACACTCCCTGCTCCTCTTCAAGTAGTGGTTCCTCTACTCCTAGACTAGCTCCTCTTCAAGGTAGATGACCTGAGCTTTTAGGAGAACAGACAGGGGGGATGCAGCAGTCATAAGGTACCTGTGCTGTCCCTTCCCAGCTCTCTGCTTGGGGGACCCAGCTAGGAACCACCAAAGCCCTGCTGGTGCCTGACCTTATGGTCCGGTAGGAATGATCAATGGCAAGTAATTGCCTCCAATGAACAAGATCCAGTTGTCAATAAATGGTGGGAAAGATGGCGGGATTGAAGAACAGTAGCAGAGGGCAGCTGGCAATGTGGGATGTGTCTCAGACATCAGGGTGGAACAGTAGAGACAAAAAAAATAACCTTTTTTAGTGTGTAAGCCAAGCTCCTTCGCTCTGGAAATACTGGTCATTTATAACACTCCATCCCATTACGCTGTTTTATTAATGCTGCGGGAGGATCCAGAAACATCTGACAAGATCAAAGCTCCGTAATGGCATCTCCTGCAGAGGCTCATGAGAGGTGGTTCCTGCCCCCAAAGGCCATAGCTCTCTATGGGGTGGAAGAGTGGAAGGGAGGAAGCCATTCGCCAACCCCCCCACCAGGGCAGAGAGGTCTCCGCGTCCCAGTGTTGATCCTCACCCAACAGGGACACCCAGTTTCCATTTGCTGGTTGGACCGAACTTTTAAGAAAAGGTTGAGGGACAAAAAGCAACTGTCCCCCTGGCTCTCCTGACAAGTGCCTGCCCCGCGGCGGCATCTCCACCACCTGCTCGGGCTGACATTCACGGCTCCGAGGCTGGCAAAGGCTGGGGTAGACTCCAGCCAACTCAAAATGCCACTTTGTTTTCTAGAGACACCATTTTCCTGTCTTTTAGACAGTCTTACCCTCTGTTACTGAAAAAAAAAAAAGGTCTGTGTGTGATTCAAGGTCAATTTACTGCACAAAGGACTTGGTTTCCTGTTATCAAGCCTAGACTCTCATCAGAATAAACATCCCCTCGCTGCACGTCCTGTAAAGAAATACAAGTAATATATGAACAGAATATATCATGACATGCTTGTGAAAGAAACGATACCGTGTATTTGCCTACCACAACCCCCTTCTCCCACCAGAAAGTTCTCCGGGGCAGGACTTGGGTGCTTTCTTGTAAATGGGCCTTGAACCTTCCCCAACCAGGCTTAAGGGTTTGTCTTCACAACAAAGATCTTCCCTTAAAAAGGTGCTAAACACAGGGATAAACCATCACTCACGAGACAAGGGAACACCAAGACGCCAGCCCTTCCGAAACAAAGCAGCAAAGTAACATGGGGACGGTTGCGTTGTTTCTGTTACAACCGGCCCGTGCCATCGCTGTGTCGAACCCACAGATGTTTTACAGCGAGGGGATCTTCATTCCTATCTTTCTAGCGTATAAACGACCAACTCCACAGCAAGGTGTTTGGGAGACGTCACAGGACAGCCAGTGGATTCTGCGTTAGAACAGTGGGTCATTGATGCTCCGGGAAATGCCATACGGGCACGTCTGGCACACAGATACCAGGAGTTTTCCTATGGAAAACTCTTGTGAGGCTTCGGAATCTCGGGCTTGGCTTCAAGGAAAGATCTGCGTGCCAACCTGACTTAAATTAGCCCTGGAAACTGCTTATGGAAAATGTGCCAGCTCAGATGCAAATCCCTCTTACTTACCTCGTGATGACAACAAAAGCCTGCTGAAATTTTACTCATCCATTAACAAAAAAGACTTTGCCCAGCGCCACACGTGGGTGGGATTCCAGCAGGGTGACATTATGCTTTTGGCACGAGGACCTCGGCCCCCAGGAATGGCAACCCTGTGGCATGACAAACGCGGGCAACTCCACTGCAGCAGGCCACAACCACATACTTTACCTGCTGACTCAAGAGGAAGAATGCAGAACCTACCAAAAATTAATGTCCCGGCCAAAATCCCGAGATGGTAATCTCATGGAACAGCTCTGCAGGGAAAGATTTATGATTAGAGTTGTACTTGTGAAAATACCAGCTGATTGCTAATCACATTTACAGCGAGGTACGTCCAAGGTATTTCACTGGTATCACCTCAGAAATCCACTGGAGTTAAAAAATGATGGTTTGGCTCATTTGGACAGTGTTATAATATGACTTTTGTATTACCACCAGGGATACAGGTCCCTCCGCACTCCATTGGAATCAACGGCAAAACTCTTAACTCTCCCGTTCGAAGCGTGAAAGACTCTTCATTTCTCCCACTCCTGCGCCGTGTTTCATTTCTCCTCTCTGCCCTCCTCCCAAAACCGAAAGCAGCAGCAGCCACCAGATCAGATGATTTCCTAGATCGCACGCGGGCGGTGGAAATCCCGCAAGAATCCTCAGTTTTCAGGTGAAAAACGAATGTTGACACCTGTCCCTAAGATCACCATGCAGGGCCAGCGCCGGGGTTATTTTCTTGTTGAGGCCAGTGTATTTAAGGATGTGGTTGAGACAATGCGTTTTCCGTTTGACTTCAGTTTGACTTTCAGTTTGAAACAGAGCTACTCCTCTTCTTGTTAAACGCTATCCCAGAAAGAGGGAACGATTTTTAGAAGCCCCGCCAACCTGCTTGTGGCCAGGCAGGTTAAGGATATCCACATTACAGTGATTAAAAAGCCTGTGGTCAAGATAAACGAGAAAGGGTTCCCCTTCCTTGACTGATTTTCTGAAAAACCCTGTGAAGCGTTCACTTTCCCCTTACAGAATGTTCCCAATATTCTGGTTTTTTAGAGCGGCTTGTAATCTTAATTGCTGTTTGTATCTTTGGGAGATCAAAGGGAGGATGTCTGTGATTCTTTGTATTACTCACTGTTACACCAGCACAAAGATCACATATTCATTTATTTTGGTTTAAGAGGTAACAGTCTCCTTTCACTGCACGCACATAATTACTGTAAGCATTTGGGGGACTTGCCAAATGATGCATGGGGGGGGGGGGAGGAGGAGGAGGAGAATCTTTGAAGAAAATTGTTCAAACGTAATTTAGTTCACTAATTGGCAAGGGACCGTTACTAACGAATTGCTTCTGTTTTATGTCAGGAGTGAATCAGGTTGATGATGTGTAACATACATTAAGTCAGTTAATGAGTATTAACTAGAAATGTGACTGAAACACAAGAAATAGGGTTTTTTACCTTTAGCCAGCCAAGCAGAATTGCTTATAAATAAAAGGATATGTGTAAGTGGCTTATATGATTCCAATCTGCAGTGGAAAGACTTTTCTTAGAATCTGATGGTAACCACAAGTTTGTGGGAAAGAAAAATCAGACGCTTACTGTGGCAGTTCATCACAAGGTACTTTATTTCTAACCAAGCCTGAAATGAAAATGACTAAAAGTCATTACCGTAAAATAGCTGATTAGAAGCCAACGTGAACTGAGACAGTGAGTCTCTGGCCTTGGCACGATGGACCAAGACATTGTGCGGCCAACTAAGCCGTGGGTTTACTTGGTGGTGTCTGTGTGCACACTCTTAGGGGTAAGACAAGATCCCCTACTTCACTTTCATCATGGGACAAATGGGACAGCGTGCATCAAGTGAGCTGACGCGTCCCCAGACCTCCTGGTATCATGTGTATAGGAGAAAGATGAACTTATTTGAGTAGCCACAATCACAGACACGGTTGCCTTTCTCCTATACGCACAACACACAAGGTTCTGGGCGCAGGCAGGAGCCAGTGGGCTGAAGGAATACGAAAGCCAGGCGGTCTAGCAGTGCCAGGGCAGAGCTTTCAGGTCAAGGCAGGTCCTGAACTGTAGCTGTCCCGTGAAGAACACCGGCCTCCCGTGGATGTGCAGGCGTGAGAGCAAATATCGTTACAAAATCTGGGCAGAAGGAAGATTTCTGGTTTGCTCTGGCATGTGAACAAACTGGCTTATTAGGCCACAGGTGCAAAAGTGAGAACACAGGACTAAAAGTGAGGATAAAATGGAGAACTCTCATGTTCTACAAGTTTTGTGAAATAGGCACCAAGCCACGAAAGCTGCCAGACACTGCTGCAGGCTCAGGGACAGGCAGTGCTCTGTCTGCCTTGGGCTGAGAAAGGACAAGCTGGGGTATTAGCACTAGGACTACACTGCATTTCTCAGCGACCTGGAGAAGGAGGTTGACTGAACACCCAGGGCTGTTCCGCTGCAGCATTATCTCTGCCCGCTCAGCCAGTTCTAGGCTGGCTTCCAGCTCTTTCAGATGGCCAACTGGAGTAAGAGCACAAGAGAGGTGCTTCAATCCCCACCTTTCATCCAGTCACTGTTGCAGCAGTGAGGAAGATCCCTGATGACTGGAGCCAGCCTCAGGCACTGCCACAGCAGAAGACATCACCACATTCACGGTGATAGGGAACTTGGAGTGTCAAGTGATGGCACTGGTGGCTGAGGGCCTTCAATCAGATGCCCTCGACGCTACGGGTCAGACACTTGTCAAGTGATCCTCACTGCTTTCTACAGAGCTGTCTGACGTGCACCATGAAGAAACACCTTACATCCAAACCCACTGCTGCTCTGCAAGTCCTGTCCTGGAATACCTTTGCTACGTAGCTGAAACGTCAGGGGTGCTGCTACACCGCTGGGTGCATTACTCTGTTGTGCTCCAGTGCTTTATATTTCCCCACCGCCGTAAGATCCCAACGCTTCAGTCAATCAGCATTATGTTGGGAAGTGAGTGCACCACATTCCCTTCTTCACTGTTTCATATGGAACCATGGAATCACGGAATTCTCAGAGTTGGAAGGGACCTCTAGAGATTATCTAGTCCAACTCCCCTGCTGAAGCAGGATTTCCCAGAGCACATCACTCAGGACTGCATCCAGGCGGGTCTTGAAGATCTCCAGAGAAGGGGACTCCACGACCTCCCTGGGCAGCCTGTTGCAGGGCTCTGGCACCCTCACCGGAAAGAAGTTTCTCCTCATATTTAAATGGAACTTCCTATGTTCCAGCTTGTGCCCGTTGCCCCTTGTCCTATCACTGGAAACCGCTGAAAAGAGTCCAGTTCCATCCTCCTTCAACCCATCCTTTAGGTACTTGTAAAGATAGATAAGGTCTCCCCTCAGCCTTCTCTTCTCCAGGTTAAGGAGCCCCAGCTCCTTGAGCCTTTCCTCGTAAGGGAGGTGCTCCAATCCCTTAATCATCTTAGTTGCCCTACGTTGGACTCTCTCCAGTAGTTCCCTGTCTCTCTTGAACTGGGGAGCCCAGAACTGGATGCAGTATTGCAGTTGTGGCCTCACCAGTGCAGAGTAGAGGGGGAGAATGACCTCCCTCAACCTACTGGCCACACTCTTCCCTACGCAGCCCAGGATCCCATTGGCCCTCTTGGCAACAAGGGCACATTGCTGGCTCATGGAAAGTTTGCTATCCACCAGGAGTCCCAGATCCTTCTCCTCAGTAGTGCTTTCCAGAAGATCCATCCCTAAGCTGTATTGGTGCCTGGGGTTCTTCCTCCCCAGGTGCAGGACCCTACATTTGCCCTTGTTGAACCAATACTTCAGCATCTCTTTTGCGATGTGCATAAAGAAATGCAAAGGCTGTTCCCTGAGCACCTTTTTTTAAATGTCTATGACCAGTTAAGACCATTTTTCTCCTCCTACTCCAGCAACAGCCATCAGGTCTCGACAGAGAGCTTGCCAGGCAACCTACATGACACAAAGCACAGCACCTTTGCTCCAAGGGACACTGACTGTTGCTGTTGTTCTCCTTACCTCTACTTGCAACCACAAGGTACCTGTATTAAAGTTAGGCTTTAAATGCGGTGTATTTCAACACAATTTATATCGAACAACTGCCTAAGCCACTTGGCACATGGTGGGTTGCTATTTTAGAAATAAGCTGATAATATAGTCATAGCAACACTACTTGCAGAGTCAGAAAAAAAACATTCAGCACCAGCAGAAAATGTGTACAGATTACTTTATCTCTGTATTCAATATAGATAAAAACCCTTCTCAAAAAAAAAATCTATGCTCCGGAAACAGTAGATAGGATGAAGTTAAGCACAATCTAGTGAATCATGAGACTTGTTGCTTGCTGGCGTTGGTACCTCAGAGAGCTCCTCTTGAAACAGTGCCATTAAACATTGATGACATATTGGCACAGGACAGTCCAGCCACAGAGGAGAAACTTTAGCCAGGGAGTGGGGGTGGACGGGGGTGAGAGAGACGGATCGAAAGAAGCACACGGACACCATACACATGGAATCACAAATCCTCAACTTTAGAACATCAAACAAGTGCTGTTGGTCGACCTTGTCATGACAATTATGGCGCTTGCTGTCTCTTCGCAATCCAAAGTTTGCGCTAGACAAATAAGCATGCAGAAATACAGGCGGTGTGGGGAAGAGTTAAATATTGGAAGACAGTAAAAGGTCTTTACTAGTCAGATGACAATGCAAACTCACACCTTCCAAAATGTATTGTGTGTCAGAATGAACATCATTTCCTGCCTTCCAGAAGCAGCTTCTCTGGTTCACTGACCTTCCTTTTCTTCTTGGGTCCTATTACCTCTTCCTGGCTAAACGCAAGGTTCAGGCAGCTTATCTGTAAGAATCATCAGAAACAGTGATCATTCTCACGGTGCGGGGTCCTGCTAGAAGAGTCAAGAAACACAGCTTCCAAAACTACAATGTGTTTGCTTGGATCCTCCTGGGTTTGTTCAGCGTGATCCTGTTCTCCAGAAAAGCAATTAGGCATGGAATCAAAATTGGAATACTGGGTGGAATTGGGACTGTAGGATTTGTGAAAGCAACAGGTTCAGCTTCAGGGATAGAGAATGGAATTGGTGGCACGAGGAACAGCACCCATCTCCCCATCGCTGACAGAAAATACCAACAGCAAGGAGACCTTTGAGAAATATAATAGCTTATAGGGCATAGCCTTTTTCATCAAGCTCAGATAATCATAAAAGTATGCAAAAGAAGGGGGGCACATTTCAAATTTGTGGTGACTGGAAATGGCCTTTCAGAAGGAGACATCCAGGACCTCTATTTGTACATCAGGGAAATTCAACACAAGTTGGTCATTCTCAGACTTTGAAGACTATCTGCGAGTCTGCGAAAAATAACACAGCAAAGCCAGCTTTTTTTTCCAAGAGGGCTTAACTTCCCTCTAGAAAGACACAAACCTCCCTCAAAAATACTCAGGGGCCTACAAACCAAAAGGTTAAAAACCACGGATAAACGTATGTTAGAATAGAAGTGGGTCAATGGTACAGGCAATTCAGACAGACCGCAGAGAGGGACAGCCAGAACAACAGTTGAAGTCTTGGCTGTGCCAAGTGACAAATTCACTTCTTCTTGTTATCACGTAACATATTTGCATTTTCACAATAATAATCTGGAGCTGCGAAGAGTAACGTGTGTTGTCGGCCACCCAGAAGGGACAAAGCACACAGTCTGGCAATGTAACCTCTCCTGCTCTCACTGGAACTCCGCTGGAGGGACACACCACAACAGCACACCACTTCAACTTGGTCTCCAAAAGAAAGTTCATTTGGATGAAAATAAGGTGAATGAAGATGGAAAATAGGGCTAACCGAGTTCCTGCTCCAAAACAGGAGTACTTTACTCCAGTCTCACCGTAAAACATGATGAATCCTGTAACTGAAACAGGATAAACATAAGGAGTTAATAAAGAGCTGTTCCAGAATGCATCCTGGAGACAAGCACAAGGTCTCCAGATTACAAAATGTGGTCATTATAGAATTCCCCACTCACGTCATCAAGGCTTTCTTTCTGTCTGACCTTGGTATGAGGCTTTGGTAATCTCCACATAGCAATGGTCTTTCTAATGTGTGAAATAACTCTGATTATGGATTAACAGTAAAATAATTTGAAACAACCACACTTTGCCTCTCTATCATGTTTCAAATTGTTTTTCCTCCCCTCTCCCCTCCTCTTCATTATGAGCAACACAATATTGCTTAATGCAGAAAGTACAATTTCCTCTCCATAAAAACAGAGAAAACAAGAATCTGCCAAAGTGGGATGGGCAGGTTCTCCTTCATCCTGCACGCTCAGGCTGACAAAACTCCCAACACTGCCCAAGGCGTACTTGCTTGAGGAAAGAGCGATGAGTGGATCTCTGTGTTACAGCTCCTGACCTGATATCCAGCTGCTCAAACTGGCATTTTAGGCAGTTATTTACTTTCCTCTCCCTGGCATCGTTTTAACCTGTCTGCTTCCTTTTTTGAAGTAAAAGGCCCAGAGGGGGAAAACACTCCATCCAAAATCTCTGCAGTGCTGACACAGCTGCAGGGTTTGTACCCTGTCCCGCTGGCCACGCAGTAAAGCAAAGCCACCCCCCCCCCCAGTCTCCCGCCCCCGGTCACCTGAATAAGGCAGCTCGACTTCTGTTTTAGCCTAAACCGCATAACGAGAGCATCAGCTAGAGCTGGTGCTTTGATTTCCTCTGTTGAGGAATGGATCCTCTGCAGCACAGGCAACTACTCAGTAAAGTTTCCTCCCCCTTTGCTATTCCCTCCTAAATGTTCAGCACGGACGGGATACTTTTGAGGCAGGAGAAATAGCCACAATGAGCTCACGCAGAGTCCACTGCAACTCTCCGACAGTTTTCCTCCCTTTGACCCCAGGCAGCGTGATCATCTAACAGGAACCTGAGATGAGAAGGATAAAAACATCTATGCAAGCCATCAAGAGCTCTAGACAAGCACTATTCATCTATTGAAGGAATAAGATGTCAACTGTGTGAGGTATTTTGCCGAAGCCAACGTGCCCCGTCCTGCCCCTGCCCAGCTACAAGTTCACGTAGGAGCTCAAAGCCAGGAACAGACCCGAAGTCCAACTTCCACGTCCCATCCTTAACCAAACACTCAACCTTCTTCCCCAGAAACGTTGCTCTAAATGGGATTATGTCGGATCCTACGTATGTTTATTTGACTGTAACCAGAAAGTAAACCTCTTAAACGGTGTGGTGAAAAGCAGGAAATCCCTCCCATTAACTAAACATACAATCAAAGCCTACAGAAGTTGATTAATTCTAATTTTTCCCATGTACTGGGATGCCTGACTGAGAATAACTGATGGGAGAGCTTGTGCCATAGGAACGTTGGGTTTTTGTCTTACACAACCACTCCAGGCCCTCGGCTCACTGATGAGCCAGGTGCTGTAAAAGCATGCAGTACAAGGCCCGGACCTTCGTGCGCTTGTCCTGCAAAGGGACCACGGTGACACCAGGACAGTGGGACAAGTCCAGATGAAGCAGCAAAGACAGGAACAGACCCATGACCTCCTGACATCCAAGGTGTAGGTCTGGATGTAGGTCATACTGTGAGCACACAGTGAGTCTGAATCTCCTGTTTTACAATACTGCACTACGTGTAAAAAAGTAATGTCTTGCGGTAGAATTTTTCTGTAAAAATACAGCTAACTTGTGAATCATACAAGTGTTACTAATTTCTGGCATAAAACTAACAGGACAGCTGCACATTGTCTGGAGAAGATATCAGGCTAAAAATAGATTAGACTCAGATTAAAGCCTTCCCAAGGCAGACTGGTGGATGAAGCAGAAAGAGCAGACCACAGCCACACTGCTATTCTTAGATAGACAAAATCAGGACCTAGTTTTGTGCTCTGCAGTTTTCAATCCCCAGTGTCCCCACGTATTCCGGCCAAAAATTCCCAGCATAAATTGAAGCAAATTTACAGCTCTCCTGACATGTGTTTTGCTTCCCAAGGCATCCTATGTAGAAAAGCTAAAATTGCACAAGAGCATTCGGCTGTGTCCCTCTTTGTCCCTGGCCTGCCCCATGCTGAGGTTTGGCACTTGGCAAATTTTATGCTCTCAGAAGAGTTCTCTTTGTCAGGGACACAGAATGTTCAGTTTGGTACCTTGTAACTATCCTGACAAATTCAGATGCACATTAATGTCAAAAGAAGTCCAGTTCCATCAAGTGAGCCAGAAGAATAAGGACTGAGATACAAGACTCAACCGCTGAGATAAGGCACAATGATCCTCAGGTGTCTGGAGACATCTGTCATCCTCAGGAAACTTTAATCAGAGCGAGCCAGTGCCTGACGTATCCTGTGATTTCAGTTGCATCTACCATGGACTCAATAGCACAGCAAACACTTGCCACTTCCAAAAATCAAGCCAGTGACTCTTTAAATTGATCTCCTAAGACCTGAGGCATCCCTGGTGACCAGAGATTCAACCCTCAGTTTGAAGGCAATAATTCCCATCTATTCCCTGACAGTTGGCTGCTCCATGCTCTCCCGGCACAGCAAAAACCAAGATTCACAAGGTATGTTGTGGTGTCCAGTGAAAGGACAAGAGGACACAGGCACAAACCTAAATACAGCAAATTCCATTTAAACATAAGGACAAACTTTTTTTTTTTTACTGTGAGGGCCATCAAATACTGGCACAAGTTGTCCAGAGAGGTTGTGGAGTCTCCATCCTTGGAGACAGTCAACACCTGACTGGACAAGCTCCTGAGAAACCTGCTCCGCTTCACCCTGCTTTGAGCGGGTAGGTTGGACATGATGACCTCCAACTGTCCCTCTGACCTCAGTGACTCTGTGAAGGCAGCGCAGTGGTTAAACGCTCAACGTAGGGCTCAGCACTGGTTTCCTATCAGTTTCCAGTAAAGCAATTGCACTGACATCAGTGGAATTAATCCTGATTTTCATCTGTACATGTGGAGGAGAATCACGCTGGTTAGCATGAAAGCCAATTTACGCAGGTGGAAGAATGAAAGACACTCACTGTGGTGCTTCTGTGGAAACTTGCCACATTTTTCTCCCCAGGAAGCCATGCCAACACATCACTGACTACCACTAGCCCTCTTCCTTTTCCATAGCTCACTGTGAAAGTCTCTGACATTCAACACAATTTCTTTTTCGCAAACTGGAAGTCTCACAGGCTTACTCTGTACCTCACATCTCTTGTAGCGTTTAAAGGACTAACGAACAGATTTTTCCAGAGTGTAAAAAAAAAAAAAATTCATCAGAAATACCCCACCAAAAAGAATTTATTAGTCCCTCTCCTTATAACCTCTTCCAGAGCCCTCAGTCACACTGTGGTGCTGCTGTGCTGGCCATTTCAACTGCAGGATCACAATTACGCCTCCCGAAACTGGAAGCCTTCCTCCTGTAAAATCACAGCGCTGTCACGGAGGAGGCGAGAAGCAATGGATACTCCTTCTGCCTACTCGGCTGCTGCCCAGCTTAGTCCCTCGTGGGACATTAGAGCTGTCCAACCTTAATTTATGCAGATTTCTCTAGAGGGTCTGGTTCCTAGCATGGACGGTATGGCCATATGTAAAGGCAGCCAGCGCAGAAGCTCCACCGCTTCCCGCGGGTGTCCCTGGGGTGGCTGTCAGGGAATCTGAGGGCACAAGGGTTAAATCTCCCAGGATCTGTGGGGTGATGTGTCTCACCTCTGAATGAAGAGATCACTCGGAAACTGTTTCCTCCGCACTAGAGAGGGATAACTCATGCAAAGGATGAATGGCCCCAAGATACAGCTAAGGATCTGACGTGAATTGAGAGAAGCCAGGAATTTCCTGACCTCCCTGTCTCACTCCTCCCAGAATGGCCTGAGCTCACAGGAAGGAGAGAGGCAACCTCATCTCTGAATCTTTCTCTCTTCATTGTTTGGGTCTGTGTAGCCTCAGCTGGTTTGGAGGAGAAAATGTTCTGGGAACTTCTCATCAGATACAGCTCTCTTGATAGACAGTTAGAGATAAATCTTTCTTTTCTTTTGTTTTTTTTTGGGTTTTTTTCTGTTTTCTGCAAAAGTTCAAGATAATGACATTGCCACAGAAAAATGCTATCCTATAGCTCTGCAAATGGCAGGCTTCACCCTTCAACTGCTTTCTGTCATGGCAATTTTAAAAGTGATTTGCCTGGGAAAAATCAGACAACAAAGGTCTTGATCTCCAAGCTGTTGTTCTGCAATTGGATCCACTTGCGCTGACCTTCACTTTCAGGCAGGAGCTGCCTACCACACGGAAGCTCAGCAAAGGCACATGAATCAGGATGACCACGGCCCTGGGCACCTGCAGGACACCAACTGCTGGCAAACGCAGCAGATATTACCTACAGTGTGTCATCACTGAAAGACTGTTCACACCAGCCTCCATCGCTGACACAGTCCCTTGGAGAAGAAGGATGGGGCCAGGTAGCCAAGTCTTCTGCATGGGAGCAGCAGCTGGAGGCTAGACAGGCTGTCCTCTGAGGTCCAAACCAGCACTGATTTAGGTATGAAGCTCTCCCTAGACATCTAATTTCCAGACAGCTCCAGTTGAGAGAGCTAATCTGCATGGCAGGAACATGCCTACAGCAGGCAGTGAATCCCAGCGCAGGGACCCCTGAGCTACCACTGATCCAAACTGATTCTGTCCACACAAGGCCAAGCGTCAACACGCTTCCTCATGTCCCACAGCGCTCCTGCAGCACAAGCATGGCCAGTCCAGCAGCATCAGCAGCGTCTGGCGCTTGCTAACGAAGCCAGACACTTGGGAGGCAGAACTGACTTGTGCTGTGCTGATACGGCCACACCATTCCCAGCTCTAGGGCAGGCTGGGTCGGGGGCGATCCAAGGCTCTCTGCACGGCTGCTTCACCGTGCACTGAGCCTGTGCTCTAAGGACCACCCCAGAACTGCAGCCCACAGCTTCCTGATGGGAGATAAAAGCCTGCAGAGGCGTCCACATGGTCAGATTTTACTCATCTTCTAGTTCTGTTCATTCCAAACTCATTCCACTGCAACATTTTTGCTTGCATGAGGACAAAGCTTAGCAAACTGAGTTTGCAGGACAGGGATATTAAAGGACTCACAGAAGGAGAAAGGAGTATGTCGAAGAATTCACGAAGTTATCTTCAGTGCAGGACCCCATTCTCATCAGCAGATTCCTATAAGCTAAACCAATGGGCAGCAATACCCCATTTTACCCAACTCTTCCCAACTCCTAGAGAGCCAGTGGAAAGTAGGAAGATGCATAAAGACAGCACAGTGGGCCAAATCTGTGGCTGATGCAATCAGAAGAATTCTCCCGAAGTCAGCAGAGGTAGGCTCATTTACATGCTGGTGTCTAACTCCGGATGATTAAGTACAGAGATGCTTTGCTGGGAAAGGGCAATCTCTCATTTGATCCTAAGTATCATCAATCATGAGATTGCAGATAACGAGCCGGTTGAGTACATGTAAATTTTTCTCCAATCTGAAAAGGCCTCTGTCAGAGACTCTCCGTGGCCATCACCAAAGGCCAGTTACAGCTCTAACTGGGCAGGAATAGCTGCTCCTCTTCTGGCAGATCGGCATCCTTTGCCTCTCCCATGTCAAGTAGATAAAAATAAGCCTTTAATACTTTCATTCCTGGTTTTCCTGAAGAGCTATAGGTCAGGAAGATAACGACCAATAAATTCAGTTCCAACAGCCCAGTTTTTATTTTTGATAACTAAGGAACCAGAAAGAATAAAGCAGTTCACTTCAGAGGAGGAACAGGAATGGGCTCATCCACATTTCCAAAAGCAACTTGTGACTGCGGGTACCGCATTTTTGAACTCAGCACTTCTTGAATATCAAATCCTTGTACAGACATCAAATTCTGGGACACTCCAAATCATGTTAGTTAGTTCTGAAAATGTTGGCCTGAATGTTTAACTGGACAGAGAGCACCTTTGAGCGCAAGTCCCTGAGGTGCTGCTCCACAAAGAGCTGAACAGAAGGGCAGGTCTCCCTCCAGGACCCTCTTTGCCCGTTCCTCGCTGCCCAGTCTTTCCCACCCTGCTCCCTTACAGCAGTGCTGGTGAGCAATCACTCTGTCAGCTCGTTCAAGGGGATCTTCTTCTGGTGGAAATCTAACACTCAAAGTCACGCACTAGCACTGCAAGTCTAAAGGCCCCCAAAAAATCACACCTCTATGGCCCAGGCTGGGTTGTTCCCCAAGGCCCCTCACACACCAAGCTGATTAAAATTCAAAATCCAGGAAAAAGCAATTAACTCTGGGGACTCTTACAGCTCCTTAAAGCAGAGAGCTTCTCCAAACACCCCTGACAGTTGGAAAATGCTACTGCTGAACTGTACTGTATGCGGATAGCAACAAGGTGTTTGCACTCACACCCCAACAGGACTACTCCTACTCATCTTACCTGTACTTGACCCCTGTTAGATAATACCTAACTCAGAATTCCCAGCCACCCAAGCTTGTCCTCATTTTTTGAGACGAACTTCACTCCCCAGCTCGGCTTCCTGATTCAAGTGGAATACACAATGGTCACTTGTCTTAACCACTTCCCTCAGAAAAGAAGGGAAAGTCCCTCTCATATGGAAAATAGTGTCAGATTTTTATTAGCCCTGGCTTTACAACGATGATCTGCACTTTTTAACTAGTGACTTGACTTTGTTTTTCCCTAAACTGACTGAAATATTAGTCAGCTTCTAAGCTACGGTGGTTTAAAAAACAGTATCAAAGAAGACATGAAAAAACCCCCTCTGCCATGCAGAATCCACCAGGCAGGGATGATGGGGTTTTTTTAAGTCTTTGGAAGCATTCAATGGATAAAGTGACTCTTCCATTTTTCAGCAACTAATGCTGTTTCCACCACCTTCAGACACTCTCACTATTGCTACCGTGTTCTAATGACATTCACATGCTGCAGAGAGAGGAGTCTGGTGCTCTGCTTACAATCGTGACAGACCCAAAAGAATGTTAGAGCATGAATCAGTAGGACAACCAAGAGTTACAAACAAAAAAGGCTCCTGTTTTCACACAGACGACAGAATAAACAATGATCAGAAGGAAACTGGAGGATGTGACACCAAAAAAAATGTGGTTAAAGTTTGAAAAATACCAGCCTATGCACAGAAGTTCATTTCTGAGATCCAGAGTCAAGGCAAATACTTCACAGATGCCTTTTGAATGACACGTTAAGTTGTAGTCTCCAGTTGCTGTCTGGGTTAGACACCCCGGGATTCTTTTCAACAGAGGCGGGGAAAATTTTAGTAGCAATTTCCTACTCTCATTAACTTACCCTGTAACGATTCAATTTGTGAACACTCGAGCTCACACGATTCTCAACTAATTTGAATGGGAGGAGGATCAAGCAGCGACTCTGGTGGTGTTCAGAGATTTGCCCTGTCACTGACAAAACCTCTGCACAAGCCCATGAACTCGAGTTCTGATTCTGACTCAGGGTTTGGCCTGGGCAGCCTTCAGGATGGAATTAATTTCACATAACTTTACTTATCTAAAATTACATGTCTGGTCTACCCTAGTTCTTTAGGTTGCCCCAACAACCACTGCAAAAGAGATCAGCACCTCCAGGGGATGATTCTTCCCATCCTAGAGAGGTGGCCAAAAAGGGAGAGGATTCAGCAAGTACCTGTGACTCACATGTAAGGATAGTCTGGAAGGAAGAAAGGAGAGAGGAAGACCATGTCAGGCAACAGACAAACACATCCTTCAAACTAACACAGGGCGATGATTTCAGAACCTTAATTCAAAAACACACGCAGGCAAAGCAGCCTGGTTGGGGCACTGATAGGTTTAGTCCGCATGTGTAATTCACTAGTGCCAAATCCAGAGAACAGTACAAAACTCACATATGAAATAAGCTGACCATGGAAAGTTTCTTCCTTCATGCTTACATCCCTATGCCCTAAGACCTTGTAGCCTCTATGTATTTTGATACCTCACGATAAATCCACTAATGTTGGTTAAATCTTGTGCCATCCTGGATGAGATAATGTTCCGTGGCAATGATTTCCACCTTCCCTGGTGTATCTTAGAGCCACTGAAATTTGCTCACCTTCTGAGATGTCCTTGAGCAAGGCATCCTGCCCGTCTCCTTTATCCCTGTCATCTTCTCTCCACCTACAATCCAAACATCATATCAAAACTAGCTCTGAAGTTAAAACCCTGAATTTAATAGAAAAAAAAAAAAAATATTCAGAAGCCTGACTGAAACACTGTAGCAAAATCCCATGCCTGATCTGAAATTGTGTAAACTTTGGCAGTGCCAACTCTGGCAGTTTATTCCTGGAAACAGGGATTTCAGAATAAAGTGTCACCTGAACATGCAACACATCTACTATCAATACTTAAACTCTGTTTTAACTTGGTTTCCTAAGAAAACAAAGCTTTTGCCTGCATATGCTCTATTCAGGTGTGTATGGGGAAGGAGGGGCTGTCCCTTGGCTAATAACTATTGACCTTATTAGACAGTTTCAATAAAATTTTATTGGGGGGTGTCCCAAAGCACCTCAGTTTCATGAAACCAGGCAACTGGTTTGAGGAGGAAGAGCCTGTTAATATCCCCAGAGTGGAAAAGGTGGCAGTATGAGCTCACCTCTTATTAGTCATCGGAGAATCTGCAGGAGAAAGACCTGAAAAGGTGACTTCCCAGGCAGACAAGCCTCTTTATTCCACTGCCTGGGGATCTCAGGAATGCTATTTACCATTTTGTCACTAGATGGTATTGTTCCACAGGCTATATCTGAGAGCCTCAAAGGTCAAATACAGCATGGTATAGCAGAAGCCGGGCAGATTGAAGCGCGAGAAAAGGCTGTTTGTCATGTATTTTCACGTATGTTTTCACATATGGAAGTCATTAGCAAAATCAAACTGTAACAGCTAAAGGAAAAGGGCTTTGGTGAAAATGTAGATAAAGTAACTCAGTATTGATGAACTGTGTGTTTCCTCCATATCTGAAAAAAAACTGCTGAGATAAAGAGGTGGAAAGAAATAGATAAAAAAATTGAATGTTTCTGTTAGCAAACCAAGCATATACAACAAGCCTTTCATTATAGTTCGATCTGATCTGGCAGAAAATTCAAACAGCCTGACAAAGTCTTCTCATCCATTTCACAGCAAGTAAGAAAATCTAAATATTATGCTAGGGTATAATCACAAACACAAGCTCCTTCAGTTTTGAAACTGGGCATTTACCTGTATCTTGAAGGTACAAAGAAGATGCTTCTGTTTTCCAGCCTGGATGGGCGTCACTTTTGCCCTCTCCACGCTCACTTGAATCTGCTCTGACAGGGAGAGGGTGATTCTGTAAAGCAAACGATGCTTTGTCTTAATAGCATAACCTAAAAACATGCCCAAATGGTAAATCCATAAACCCAGCTCTAATAGTGATGATATTTTCACAGCTCCTCAGTGTCCAGGTCTTCCTTCTCCCAAGCCTACAGGTCCTTCAAGAGGAAAATTTTCTAAGAAAAGATGGAATTCCAACCTAAATAGCTTCCTGTCTTCAGGAGTTAGTTCTGTTGGAGTTTATTCCCTGGCGCTGACCACCTAAAATGAAATTGTCAAGTCTGAGCTACCAGTCCAGGCTGCCCCTTCTGTCATTTTGGAGAGGCACCACCAGAGGACCGTTCATTCCAGCCTACCTTGGTGTCTAAGGAAATTATCATAGGATCATGGAACTGTTTGGGTGGGAAGGGACCTTAAAGACCACCCGGTCCCACCCCCTGCCCTGGGCAGGGACACCTCCCACCACACCAGGTTGCTCCAAGCCCCCTCCAACCTGGCCTTGAACCCCTCCAGGGATGGGGCAGCCACAGCTTCTCTGGGCAACCTGGGCCAGGCTCTCACCACCCTCACACCAAAGAAGTTCTTCCCCACATCTCATCTCCATCTCCCCTCTTTCAGTGTCAAACCCTTCCCCCTTGTCATGTCGCTCCATGCCCTTGTAAAAAGTCCCTCCCCAGCTTTCCTGGGCCCCCCTTCAGATACTGCAAAGCTGCCATAATGTCTCCCCGCAGCTTTTTCTTCTCCAGGCTGAACAACCCTGAATTATCTGAATTTCCTGCTAAAGATGCCTCCTCCTCCACTAAGCGCAGAGGGGGCCCTAGAGACATTAGCCACAGAGTATAATTTCAGATGGCTAGAGGTAAGTGGAAAGAATCCCACCTAACTACACAGTGGAACATGGCTTAGTCCTGAGAAACACCAAGTGGAAATGCAAAACTCTGTAATTTTCTCCATTTTGTGCATGTCTGTGTATAAGTGCATGTGTGTGTGCACACACATGTGTTGTCTGTGTGCACACGTATGTGCTGTGTCTCTCTGTAGAATCACTGCCGCCTTCTGGGTGAACATACTAGCGTCAGTATGTCAGTGGGTATGGATGGAAATTCCCTTCATGTCTACGGAATTCCAGGCTCAGTGTCCAATCTGCTGCAGCGCTGCTGCCCTACACAAGCTGAAACCCTTACTAAACTAGGATTCTGAGAAAATGGTTTTTAGCAGAGTTTTGCCGGATAAACTCCATTCCTCCAGCAAGAACAGAACAGAGCTGTTTCTATACCTTTGTGCTCCCCTCCTCTTCCTCTTCATCACAGTCTAACCCTTGATGGGAGATCTCAGTAGGTCCTTTCTTCTGGATCAGGTTGCTTTCAACTGTCCCCATTCTTTTCTTTTCAGTTGTCACTCTCACTTTCATGAGGTGGAACCCAGTGGAGACTGACCCTAATCTCAGATTGACAGGTTCGCCATCAAAAAAGAGGTCACCGTGGCTGCCATCCTCCTTAAAGCCTGGGGGCTGGTAATCTTTGGGAGTTACTGCACAGGGAGAAAGAACCCGCTGATGTCAGAGAAATCAAGTTCCATCCCTCCTTAATCTGATTTGTAAAGAACAAGTGTATACCAGCCCCAAGTAACAACATCAACTACTAAAAATATTCTGGGGTTGTTTTTTTTTCAGGAAGAAGGGAGAGAATGCAAAGATAAAAATAAGCTGAGCAAATGTTATCAGGGAGCTCAAAGAAATAACAACTTTAGGATGCTGAGATACCATTAATGTGCTCAACTTTCTGGAGCAGAACCTGACAAACGCAGGATGCCTGTTCCTTAAAAAACCAAACACAAAACCTGTGAAGGAGGACATCTCCTTTCACACGGCATGGCTGTGCTTCTTACACAGGTGTTCAACCCCTTCTAAAAAAGCTTCTGCCATCCCTGTGTGTCAGAAGGCCTTACTATGCTTTACACCATTTCTCACTGTTCTCAGTTAACAGCTTACACCATTTCACCTTTCTATGCTTTACTTACTTTACAGGGGCTCATAATTAGCACAGAAACTGAAGGGAAGGGAATTCTTCCCCCCAGCACACACCGTCCTCTACCTACCATCGTTGTAGTAGAGGAGTTTCATGGTCAGGGTAATGTCGTTGGGAAGCGGGCCCAGGTTTTGCATTAGCAGGTAGAGTTTACGGATCAGGAGCCTGCTGGCCTCTTTGATGTCGTCCTTGCTGCACACCCCATTCACAAAGTTCATCTGGTTGCTACAATCGGAAGAAGAATAACAGATTTGTTTTCCTCAGTCATGAATATTCACGATGTAATTACAAATACAGGGCACCCACTGACTTGTCTGAAACCACCAGCAACAAAGCTTCAATGCCTTTATGTAATTTCCAGATAAACAGGGAAGTGAAACAGACTCCAGGGATGGGGTGGCATCAGCAAAACAACAGCTCTAAACTAAGAGGCCTGACATTTACATTTGAACAGACTTTGTAGCTGGGGCAATGGACCCCATTATACAAATGTCATGACTCACTTGTTTGAACATGATTAAGTTGGATCAAAGGACCATAAAACAAGTGCCTTTCACCTAAGCAATTTCAGGAATGAGAGGAATGAGGTGAGAATCCCATATAAAGCCGATTCATCACAGGGGCTGTTTTCAAGTCCATTTTGCAGTTTGAAGAGAAGTGAATTGCATGTCCTCACTGCAATTCCATGTAAGAAAAACCAGCTCAGAAGCACATTTTTCAGGAGTGACTAAGGGGCATTCCTCTCACCTCCTTCACCCACCCGAATGCCAGCCAGCCAGCTAAGCAAGCAGTCTAGACCGAGAGAAACGTCTCACAGAGGTGGGATGAATCGCCCTCTGGAGGAGTTTGTTTCTCTTGACTACAGAGGTAGATGAGATGAGCAGCTGAGATCAGCCAGCTAACTTTAGGCAGTTGAAAGACGGACCAGATGAATCACTATGTGACTAAGGGACCCAAACTTCCCTAGCTTTCAATGAGAAGGGGCCTTAAAAAAAAAAAGTAGCTCCTCCAGTACAAAGTGATGTCTCTGGAAGCCCACTGGCAGGTGGATGACACTAGATACAGGCTGGATCATCTAACACCATCATCCCAAGTTGCTTCCAAAGCAGAAAGTGACCTAAGGGAAGCGGAGAGAATCTCAGGGATGAATTTGACTGACTAAACTACTGGAAGGAACAGCTTCATTAAGAGTGATTTCCCCTTCCAGTTGAAGCTTCTCGGCTCGTCAGGAAAACCGAGTGGCTGTTGAAAAGCTTGAATTCCCAGGGTATGGTTTGGTAGGTTCCAAGCTGCCAACAGTGCGATTAGGTTAAATCCTGCATGTTTAGAAACATCCATCAAGCAAAAGGACAAGTGCTGGCAATGCCTGAGGTGGAGTAAAGAGAAGGCAGGCCTTCTCTTACACATCTCCTTTAAAAGGCTTGGGATTAGCAGGGTAGAAACGGTAAAGGGAAGAGTATAAGCAAAAAAAGAGGTGAGACTTCCATAGGAATTAACAGGTCAAGCACTGGTTCGATATGGGAATAACATTGTGAATGTAAAGCAGGAATGTGTCAAAAGGCAGAAGCTGAGGAACTGAACCTCTCTGAAGGGTCCATAGCAAAGAATTTCTCCAAAATTCATCTAGAATAAGGCAGAGACCATTTAGGTGAAAGTTTCCCTTTACCACTCAGACACGATGACACAGACCCACAAAACATCTCTCACGGAAGGATTAGCTCAGAGTTTGCACAGGACAATAAACCTTGCAGGTGTAGAAAAGCAGTTTTATCAGCTGAAGGAGCCGATAACAAAGATGACACAACGCTCTGATCGATGCCAGAACAGTCAGTTTACAAGCGACTGCAGGTACACACAGGATCCTGCGATAGCAGTGTCAGGCTCTGAGGAGAGACAAGAGAGCCTAGGAATCCCATGCCATGGGCCCTGAAGCCTCAGAGAAATAATGATCAGAGCAGTAATGAGATTTCGATTGAGCAGGTATAAACACAACAGGAAGATTACATAGTCTCTTCTTGGCCAGCGTGACGGACACCAAGGGATGCTGAGTTCCATTTGGGGACTACTGTTATTTCTAGGAACTAATGACTGATCTGAGGAAGGCTGATTAAAAAATCAAAGTACTCAAGAGCCATCTATTATCTTTCAGATCCCAAGGGTCTCCTCTTATCCTCAGTGTAATGAGGACAACTGACATCAGCTTCAAAGCAGAAACAGAGGGTACAGTCAACAGGACACTCCAGGCTCAAACATAGTTCAGATTTTCCCAATAGAAAATCATTTTGCCACGTACTACAAATTATTTGGGTGTGTTTAGAGAAAGAGCAGCTAATGCCACACTACAGGAGCGCTGCAGAGGGGTTTCCTGAGGAGCAGATGAAACAGCAGAGCTGTCTTCCTGTACAGGCAGGTTCCGAGGCCCAAAGATCCATCAATGGCAACTGCAGAAGCAAACTAAAACCAGGTTAACTATTTTTCTTTGCTTTGGTTATAGCCAACGGCCTTTGATAGTATTTATTTTAAACTACACAGGATTATGGCCTACTAAACACAACTCTAAAATACCTAACAGAGAGAGAGCCCAAAAGATGCAAAAAACTGCTGCTTCCTGCCACACATTTTGCAGCATCAACCCAGGCATCATAAGCGAAAGTTCTCTCCGGTCACCCACGCACGACTGCTCAAGCAGAAAACACGTATGCAAATGCCCAAGGGAAAAAAAAGTCCTGGGTGCAGGATCATGGTGAAAGGGATCAGACCCAAAAAAGCTGCATTTGAAAGCACCAGGCTGTCTTGTGGAAATGGAAGGACACTCGTTATTAGTTGAAACAGCAGCAAGCGCAACAGCGGTGCTGG
Source organism: Numenius phaeopus (assembly GCA_030770645.1). Taxonomy (NCBI): domain Eukaryota; kingdom Metazoa; phylum Chordata; class Aves; order Charadriiformes; family Scolopacidae; genus Numenius; species Numenius phaeopus. The sequence continues at coordinate 26,067 of JARKVS010000594.1, forward strand.
TTTCTGCATCGCTGCCCTGATTAGGTACCATTTCTATAAATGGTCCTTAATTCAGTTCTGCTGCACTTTAAGCGCCTCGCTGTGCTATGTAACAGCATTTCTACTCATCAGCTCGGCAGTTCATATCCTGTAGGGTGAATATCCTCCTCTCTGATGATATTTACAGCTGCTTAGCGACTCAGACGTGCTCTAATCATAAAGCGCAGTTTCTTCTTAATGCCTCGAGAACACAGTTTTCACAGTGCAGTTCTGAGGAATCAAACCAAACCATTACCTGATGATGTCCATCTGGGGCACCTCCTTTTTGTACTTGAATTTGAATTGATACAGTTCAGTCACCGTCTAGAGATTTAACAAGAGAGGGGAAAAGAAGAAACGGGTCTCTCTCAGTAACAAGTGTAAAGATGTGTGCTCAACTTAGCAGTGCCCTTTCGCAACTTTATGCCAGAGCACAGCATTAATTTAATGACACGATGACAGATTTAACTCTATTACTTCTTGCACAGGCTTTGGCAAACGTTCTTAACAATGCCAGCTTACCTAGCGCTGAAAGAATCACCAAAAAATGACAAACTTCCTGCTTCCTCCTTCCACTTCCTCTGCGGGCCTGACACCCCAGCCTAAAATCTCTAAGGAGGCGTGGGGCCAGCCCACCATCCCAACCTACCTCCTCCCTTACTAAATGGAAAAATGTGAGGCTTCCCAGGTGACGCAGTGTCACAAGGAACCCTGGCCCAGAGTTCTGCCTGGAGACAAGCGCCTGAAGGACTCTTCCTACTGGGAAATGCGAACAATGCTGCATGGGAAAAGTTTCTGCATTTTACCAGTCTCAGAGTTTTCTGAGGGAGACGAAAAAAACCCTACATGATTTTCCATTTAAAAGGAAAGGATTTGCTATGATTTTAGAGAATAAAATAATTCGGAAGAACACACTACTTCACCACAAGAGAAAGGATCTATTGTAGTCCAATTCCATGCCTATAATTCACTTTTTCTGGAGGCATTGATGTCCTTTACTAGGAGCTGAGCCGAGCCCTTAACTCTGAGCCTTCCTTACAAATCCCAGCCTCGATAGGGACTAAACTCTCGCTCTCTCCCCAGTGATGCAGCAGAACTGTAATCAGGTGAGCACAGATTCTGCATCCGCCCTGCGGAGACAGTGTGGATGCAGCACCTCACCCGTACATCACACTGCCCAGTCTGCCTCCACCAGCTAAATGCAGACAAAATAGAAACACAACCGAGAACGCTGAAAGGATAAGTGCAGGCACTAGGCCACAAACACATCCCAGCTCTGAAGGGATTCACAACTCCTGTCCTAAACCTCTCCCGGTGAAAAAACAGCTCTCTTCTCAACACTGCTGTTAAAAAGATGGTATGGAAAACAATTATTTTTAATTTCCCATTTCTTCTCTTCAGGAAAGACAAACAAAACCCCCAACGTGCCCATTAGTTGCCCGTTAACGCCCCTGCCTGAGGCCAAAGATGGGCCCACAGCCTGGTGCCTGGTGGGAGCGTTTGATCACAATCCAGCTCACTGAGCTGTCATTCTTGAGTGAAAGCAGAAGAAGAGAAACAGGGTCACCAAGCAGTTATGTCAGGGTATAATTTAAGCCTACAAGTCCACTCTGAATACAAATCTACTCACCCATGCCTTCAGTTTGCCTCAAAGATTAATTAAGACTCTTTCTTACCTCCGGTTCCTTGGGATTGGTGTAAATCTGTTAGAAGAAAGCACAGTGAGGGCATTCTCCTCTTGGATAACTTGAACCAGTGAAAAGTGACTAAACAATGATATTTTCATTTTACAGCAGAGATTGTACTATCTTTAGCGTGGGATCAGAGAAAGGAATAGCTGAGAAACAGCCTTCCTCTATCAGCAGTCAATACTTACCACTTCAAAGACAGGTAGAAGACACTCAGCTGTGTAATTGTGGAGGAATGAGGTTAATTCCCATTCCAGCCCTCACAGGCAACTGTTGATGCCTGAGATTTAACGACTTAGATGATGCACAGAAGAGATGCGTAGCATAGCTCTTGGGGCTTCACAAAGGACCAGGGCAAAAGACTTGCCATGTAACCGCTAGCGTGCGGTTTCTCCCGTATCAGATTAATAGGGAAGGCTCTTCTGCAGAGGGAAATGGAGAAGACACAGCAGCTTCCAAGGGTGGAAGAAAGAATTTAAAGGAAGAGACGACATGAAGCACATGAAAGTGCTTCCAGGAGTTTAAGGATGCATGGAAGGCCTCAGAGGCAGAAGTCTCACATATGAGCAAAATATTCCCACACAGCCTGGGAAGTTCGTCGTTACCATATTTAAGAAAGGTCACCACTGTATTAAAAACCACACACATTTTGACTTCCCCTTAAAAAGCGCACAAGAAGGTTGACACAACCTGGACTCTGTATCTTTTTCAAGCAGGGTGAGGGAAGAAGACGACCTTATATTCATTTACTTACTGCGAGGACAGCGATGTGTAACTAAGGAGGCAAAAACAAAACACAAAATCAGAATTTAACCTTGGCGGGGAAGGAAAAGAAAGCCTCATCAAACTGTAACTGCCCACATACACTGAAGGAACAGATACGCTCACCAAACGGGGAGTTAAAACCCTCCATGCAGATTCTCCATAGCACAGCATCAGCAACACCTAGTGGCCAGTTTGCTTGGCTTTACTTGCAGTTTCCCAAGAAAAGAACTGCATGCTCAGGCTTCTCTCCCGAGACTCTCCCTAAACAAGTTCCCAAAGGCTATGCCGACTTAAAACTCTTTTACAAGAGCGCTCATAGCTACTGAAGACTAATATTTGCTCTGTGCTGCGAAACTCCCCAAAGGTATTTAATTTATGCCGCAGAGAGAAAACGTACATGGGACTACTCTTGAAAACAATCCTAGAACATGCGTTAAATGTCTCTGTTTTTTCCTTAACCCTTGTCAAATAGCAATTAATTTATATCTGTCATACACAGCAGAGGACTAAACACCTCCTAGAACTGTCAGCAAGCAATAAACTTGAGTTCACAGCATTTTGAATTATCTTAAGCACGCTGACAGTTGTACTGATGTATAAGAGCCCATCTGATCATCAGTGCCAAAACACCACCACTTCATCTGATCTAGATGAGAGCTGGTTTGATGAACAGAGCTGACAGAGATGACAACAGTTGGTGCTTTTTCCTGTGCTGAGCAGTTTTTGTGTGAGAATCAGCAAGGAATATGATTACTTACTAGCTGATTTTGCCCTGGAACCAGTTATATACCTTACTTGACGAATTACTTTCCAAAAAAAAGGTAATAAATTCTAACCCAAGAGAAAAGTTAGGAAGCTTAGAGAAGAGGAGGAGAAGGGAAAAGACTAGGGGAAAGGGGATGAAGGAAACCTGTGTCAGGAAAACAGGCATGGAGATCGAGATCTGAGTTCTGACTGGCAGTGTCTCTATCCAGACGTTAAGAGAACGCAAATGTAAAACACAGAACTAAGGGAAAGCCCTTCCAGACTGCAAATTAGTTCACACACCACGCACAGGTGAGTCTGGAGAACAACAGTGGTCAATAGTCGGGCTCAAGGAATAAAATCCCAAGACTCCTATCTATATACTCAGGGCAGGGTCCTCTCCCTACCCCACAGCTGGGAATGTGTGTTGTGGGCATTCAAGATCACTACAAAACTATAAAGCAGGAATGGAAAGATAGTTTTGTCTATGAAGGAATAGGAATAGGAAACTTGGTTAAAAAACATGAAAAACACTTACATACTGCCTCTCCAAAGCATCAAAACAACCTTGAATCCTGCCAGGGAAAGGCACGTTAACACTAACCAGCAATATTTATCTCCCGATCTGTAAACACATACTCATCACACACAGTTTAAAGTGCACTTTTTTTCTGGAATTAAAACAAGAGAGCTAGCAACATTTTGGGCTTGGAAAGTCCTTTTCAGGTCAACCATCATAAAGGCGCTGTCCTCCCTTCTGCATTTGTGCATTGTTTATAATTCTAGGCCATATCCTGTCAGCCTGGAGCCCACTCAAATCCTGACAAAGACAAGGATGCGAGGCCGAAGGCTGGCTCTGCGTGGTTCTCAGCTCAGCGCTCTATTTTGGCTCCCCAGCTTGCTCTCCAGTGGCTCTTTTCCCACTGGCAGTGTACAGAGCTTGGCTGGAACCGCAGTGCGAAGGCGGCCTGACATGTCTAGTCTTGTAAATTTTTTGTTATCTGATGCACAGTTTACAGCTATGGACTTTCTCAAAGTAGTAAATATTATTTGAGGCAGCAATGGTCAGATATTTATTCTTTGAGTCAAAGGATGTGCAGCTTAGGTATCTCCTCAGCACATCAAAGTCAAGCTCTCTGCTTGTTGGGAACATGCCAACTCTGAAACACATCTTAAAGCTGTAGGGTACTGAGGCACACAATATCCAAGGAGATAAAATATTGTACGTACTAAAAAACAAGCCACAGGAATCCCTATAAAAGTGAAACTAGAGAAGACTCAACAACAGAATCAATCCCATGATTTTCTTTGCCCTCTCTCCGCCCTTAACACTGCCTGTGTACGCTCAGGGGCCTGACCATGACCTCACTGCAGCCAACACTTCAACAGACCTTGAACTCACATGATTCTGGGCAGCTAATTCTGTCTCGCTTACGCAGAGGGCCAAGCGTACCCGCTGCAGCAGTGGGAGTCGCACTGGCAGGGTCGATAGCACTGCCGGGCACGGTATTTTCAAATTCAGGAAGAAGAAGAATGCGAGGGGTAGATGTCTTGCTATTCAGCACAATCTTGTCTTAGTTTCGCTGTTACTCACTTACCACTTGACTATCTGCAATGATCCCAGACAGCTTTTATCTTCTCGGAGAATTTTTAGACAGAGGTCTGCAAAACCAGATTTAGCACACAGTTACCATCCTTATCACAGCTGTTGGGCAAACACTGAAACTAAGCCGGTCACCCTCCCTTTTTTTGGATAAAATGCGTTATCTGGAGGTCCTTCCTGAGCGGAAATGTTGGGTTTCCACTGAGTCTCAGGTGGGCTGACAAAAGCTTATTGCTGCATTTTCAAATGTCAAGGCTTTTCTCAGATGTTCCGGGCTGTCCCAGAAAAAGTACTAGAGTTAGGGCTTAATTTTGAAAGACCAGCAGCCCCTGTCCTCTCCTCCCTCCTCTTCTTCCCTCTCATCTATCCTGCCATTCCCTAACAACACCTTCACTTCTGCATTCAGGCTTCACCAGAGGTGAACAACTGTGCTCAGAATAAACTATTTCTGTTAAGCTTTTCTACGCGGTTCCTTCTACCTCTGTTTTCAGGCATTCAGAATGGTAAGAGGAAACCCATCCTGCAAACGAAGAGGTGAATTAATAACACCTAGGATTCAAGCAAGGAGCCCTCAAAGGCATCAGTAGGCCACATGTTAACATTCTTAATCAAAAATGCACATGAAAGATCTGATGTTTGCTTAAAAAGACTAGTGGCTTTTCAGGGTTAGGTGATCAAGACCAAATTTAGGATTTCCTGTGCCCTCAACCAAGTCTACAAAGTGCACTTTGGATGAGAAGCTCAACATGCCCCGGAAACGTGCACTGGAGCCCAGAAACCCCCCGCACCCCGGGCTGCATCCCCAGCAGCGTGGCCAGCAGGGAGAGGGGGGGGATTCTGCCCCTCTGCTCTGCTCTGGGGAGACACCCCCCAGTGCTGCCTCCAGCTCTGGGGCCACCAACAGCAGAAGGACATGGAGCTGTTGGAGAGGGGCCAGAGGAGGCCACAGAGATGCTGGGAGGGCTGGAGCCCCTCTGCTGTGAGGACAGGCTGAGAGAGTTGGGGGGGTTCAGCCTGGAGAAGGCTCTGGGGAGACCTTGGAGTCCTTTCCAGTCCCTCAAGGGGCTCCAGGAAAGCTGGGGAGGGACTCTGGATCAGGGAGAGGAGCCATAGAATGAGGGGAAACGGTTTTAACCTGAAAGGGGGGAGACTGAGATGAGATGTGGGGAAGAACTTCTTTGCTGTGAGGGTGGTGAGAGCCTGGCCCAGGTTGCCCCGAGAAGCTGTGGCTGCCCCATCCCTGGAGGGGTTCAAGGCCAGGTTGGAGGGGGCTTGGAGCAACCTGGTGTGGTGGGAGGTGTCCCTGCCCAGGGCAGGGGGTGGCACTGGGTGGTCTTTTAAGGTCCCTTCCAACCCAAAGGGTTCTGTCATTCTGTGTTTCAGGACAACTAACTGCCTAATTGAAAACATGGGAACAGATTGGAATGCATGGAGACATTTCACACCCTACTAATACATCTTGAATGAACATGAAGATGTTGATGATTCAAAGCATCACTAATTCTTGTGACTCTATGACAAGACTTTGGTTCTTAAAGTTCTTCTTTTTCCTAAAGTCCTGATTCCCAAGCGCATGTCGTTATGTGAGATAGCTTTCACAGAAAAAGAAAACAATAAAACAAACAAATCTACTTTCAGTCTTGCAAGGAAAGTTGCAATTATGAAGTCAAGGGCTCAAAAATACAAAGGAAAATGAAACACACCAATCAGAGTTAATTTTTTAAAACGTACTGATTTTTATGTCTGTCTCCTGACTCTAAGGTAAACAGCTGTGCTCAGAATAAACTATTTCTATTAAGCTTTTCTGATTTCTGGTTCACAGGGCTGGCACCAGCAAGGAATGTTTATAAACCAGAAGAAACACTAAGAGAAAAGCCATCAATTGCCAACAGGTTGTCTCCTGTGCTTGCTCTCTGTCTGATGCAGAAGCACGGTCTGCATCCAGACTTGAGAAGGTCTGTAAGGTAAATTCCCTAATAACCTGAGCTCATACATATACAAGCAGCTGGATGCTAACACGTAAAGCCGATTATAGATAAAATAGAGCTAGCAGAAATAAGAGTTCAGCACAATTTGGAGGTGTTACCATCTAAATAGCGGGTTCCATATGAGCTCTCTGGGAAGAGCCCTCTCATGTATGTGATACAGGACACGGAGATGGCCAGAAGTCTTTTCACCAGCACCACAGACTGCTGCTCAGTAGCGATTCTGTTGGGGAACAATACTGACTCCTGAAAAAGAAGGGCAAAGCCAAAAATAGTAACACAGGGATTATATTTAGAAACAACTCTCAGCAGGTGGAAAAAGAAGGTAACTTAGAAATGGAATTGTAACATTTCTCTGGTCATACTAGACAGGGAAGTCTAATGTCTAACCTGGGTGGGATTAAATGTTTTAAGGACAGTTATCATTAGATCTGGCACGATTTACTCAGCAGCAGAATGCACTGGTTATTCCCTTCCCTTTTATCGCAGTGGAACGTTCCCACCCCCTCCACTGCACCAATGCTGGCACTTAACAGACAACCACCCCTTAAAAAAAAAAAAAAAAAAAAAGAAGTGGATAGTTTTCTGCCAGTTTAACTCTACAGAGTGAATTGTGGAGTCAAACAAGCGCCAGGGCTGGCGTGGCGTTTGCGGTTGTACCAAAGTTCACTGCCTGCCACAGCTTTTTTGAGATCTTACAGCAGGCTGAACCTGCCGTCGCTGGACGCAGACCCAGTTTTCAGAGCGAATTTAACGCAGAGTTGTAAACAGCAGATATCTACCACTGGAGCTAATGTAAATACTAAACACTGTGTGATTTTAACATGACCAATCTCAGTGGAAAGTATACCAAATATAGTTCCTCTATCAGGTCGTTGTTTTTCTTCCTGGCAATAAAGCTCTGTGCACACCTAATGAGCCTACATTTATTTAGTCATGTGTCAAAGCCCCATGCTGTACCTTCCTGGACTCACTAAATTGAAAATAATCCAACCAAGAACAGTGCAGACAACAGAAAGCACTCCCGCCTCCCCAGCCACAGACGTGCCAGGTCCAAAACTGAGCACTAAGATTGTCAGTACCATCACATTTCAAGGATTTTACCATAGAGGACTTATTCTTTTGCCTGGTTTGTAAAAGCTGTTGAGTTGCCATCCTGTATTTCAAAGACCTGCCTTCCACTTGCAATTAAAACCTGGGAAAAAAAAAAGAAAAGCCATGAGACACCTGGAAAATACACAGTCATTGCTATTCCTCATCTTCCTTAAGCTAAGAATGAGATTCTTCGGCCTAATTCAGGTCTAAAAGCCAATTGCCAGTCTGGCCAGTGAAAGCAAAGCAATCCAAGGACAGTCTGTGGCACTGCCTGAGAGGCTGCAGAGTGAGAAAACTCCTTATTCACTGGTAAATGATCAATAGTATTTGAAATTCAGGGCCACAACTGTACCTGGTGTCAGCTGGTCATTTCAAAACGCATTTCTCATATTCCAAACCACAAATGTAAATTCCTACAACCATTAAAAAATGTGAAGGGGGAATGTGAAAGAACTGGAAGTCTGCCAATAGCAGCCAATATTTTAGCAAGGGTAAGCAGCAAACGCACCAGCATCAATCTTGGCTGGAAAAAAGGAATGATTCTTCTGGGACACCTTGAAATTTAAAAAAAAAATAAAAAGGGAAAAAAAAAAAAACAAAAGAGAGAAGTCCGCATTGTTTCAATGAAAGCAAGCCTTGTTAGACAGACCTGGATTAAAGAGGAAAATCTTTTTACAAGAATGGAAAGCTGATTGATAAAAAAAATAATGTGGACGTTAGATGTATCACACTTTGGTGAGGTGCTTGATGTAGCACCGTCTGACATCTTGATTAAAAACTCCCATTAGATGGAATTAACGAGGCACGCGTTAACTGGTTTGAGAAATGGCTCGCTGGGAGATCTCCGCGTGTAGCTGCTAACGGGGAGACGCTAATGAAGGGAAACGCCACAAACAGGTCCCCGGAGCAGTGCTGCCTTGTCCGCAGCTCATCAATATTTCTATTAACAATTAAAATAATAAGCACAAACACGGCGGGTTGATTTAAGTCGTGACCCGATGCAGGGAGAGGAGGACGTTTATCAAAACAGTTGATCTAATCTTGTTCTGCATTTGTACCTTTTCAGCTTTTTTCCATGAAAGGCTCATTTCCATTTGTTGGCAGTCGTTAAGACATGTTGATTGGAACATGTTGACAGCTTTTATGCTAAATTTAGCACTTCATTTAGTAATGAGGCCAGATTACAGCTATAAAAGCATATTTAAACAAATATACACCTGCAAAATTTTTAATATGTTAAATATTTTAGGAAAGGTTTTTTTTTTTCACTCATGATTGGCTGTGAACAGGACTGGAATGCAATTAGAGCAGACAAAGGCATTATTCCAACGTGAGGTTATTAGCTAAATAAAGCTGCTTTAAGCGAGCCAGAGAGATAAGAAAACATGTTTTCTGTAACATGCTACATCTATAATTGATTTATTGTGCAAAGGAAATTCCATCAGTTAGACGGAGCTTATCTCCTCCACCCCGGTACGGGGTATCCTCCATGGCTCCGGCATCACCTGGGCCAAACCCACACCTGCAGGAAGGTGCCCTGGCTCTCCCCAGCCCTGCCACCCACCCCATCTGAAGCCAATTAATTAATTACCCAGGATCAGGAAATTAGCAGGCATCAGGAGAAACCACACTTCCTGCAGGCCCACCAACCTTCATCACCAGGGATTTCACCCCCCAGCCCTGTGGCCCCTTGTGCCTGATGTGGGCCACGGGAGGCTGCAGTGGGCCCTGAAAGAGCAGCCACATGTCGGTTTAAAAGTCTTTTTCTTTTGAGTTGAAGGTCAGGAAGAGCCAGGCTCCACCTGGGGCCAGGTCCTGCTCCTCACCTGGCTGCACACCCTGAGTTTCAGGGGGTCCCTGAGGCTGGGAGTCCCCTGAGGTGCCGGGTAGGTCCCTGAGGTGCAGAAGGTCCTGGAGGCAGGGGGGTCCCTGAGGCCGGGAGGTCCCTGAAGTTGGGAGGAGGTCCCTCTGAAGCTGGGGCTCCCTGAGACCCCGGGGGTCCCTGAGGCTGAGAGTCCCCTGAGGTGCCAGGTAGGCCCCTGAGGTGCAGAAGGTCCTGGAGGCAGGGAGTTCCCTGAAGTTGGGAGGAGGTCCCTCTGAAGCTGGGGGTCCCTGAGGCCCAGGGGGTCCCCGAGGTGGAGGGTCCCCTGAAGTGTGGGAGGGCTCCCTGAGGCTGGGGCTCCCTGATGCTGGGGGTCCCTGAAGGGGAAGGTCCCTGAGGCAGGGGTCTCTGAGGTGGGGGGGGGTCCCTCTGAAGCTGGGGGTCCTTGAGGCCCAGGGGGTCCCTGAAGCAGTGGCTTCCTGAGGTGAAGGGTCCCCTGAAGTGTGGGAGGGCTCCCTGACGTGGGGGTACCTGAGGTGGGGGGGTCCCTCTGAAGCTGGGGGTCCCTGAGG